>CM067356.1:71131454-71168954 GCA_034190875.2 Urechis unicinctus
CATCGATTTTCTCTTGTAACTGGGTTAGGGTAGCTTCGTATTGAGCAAGCATCAGTAAATAGGCGGCGTTTGATATCTCCTTTATATACATCATCATCCTGTCAATCAATGTTTGTGCTAACGGTACGTGTTTTTGGTCCCAGGTGACTTTGGGTGAATTGACGGGTAGGTTGTCTTCTTCTCCAAAATAACTTTCAAAATCATAGGTGGCTCTGTAAGGGTAAATACCGTCTTCTATTTCGATTCCTTCGTCCCGTAACGCTTCAAAGATAGTGGGTGGTAGATGAAAAACACATCGCCTGGGTACTTGTATTTCGTTTCCACAGTACATATGTTTTCGTGGCGATGTAGTTTTTTCTCACTTTTCCACAGCTTCTGACAGGTACCACAAATATATGATTTGCTATAAAGGTCAAAGTTTTTGATGTAACTAAAGTGATTTTCGTACAGGTTCAATTTCAAGGTCGCGGCGAATTTTGTGCGCGTTCGCTTGACCAAAGTAGCTATCTGAAACACATATAACAAATCGATCACATCTCATATTTCCATTTCAATATCAAATGATTACATCGTTTATGTTGTTACTTCTGTTTAATCACTACAAGACACACTTACTTGATTCTCGTCTAGCGTATACACGGTGATATTCACTTTGAATTGTTTTGCTAGTCTTTCGACGTCTTCAAGGGGTACACCTGCAAATGTTTTTTTTTCTTTTGTTTTGGGTAAGCAGTCTTTAACAATGTTTTTGCTGCATTCTCTAGACTCGTGATCTTCACTCCTCTATGTAAAGCCAGGGCCCTGAAAAAGCACAATCGGTCTTGATACGGTTTACCCGTTTGTTGACTTCGCTCTAACAAGTTGATGGCTCTGTTTTCAGGTGTTCCGGCATAACGGGTGGTGGGTAGCCGATCACGTGATCTTCAATTGGGTTCACAAAGATGGTCAAATTAGTCACTTCCTCTACACTCCATTTCGAATCCGGTCGTTGGTTCTGGGCGTAGGTTAAAATGTCTCTTTGTGTTATTTCACGCATAGCCCTCTCAAAATCATCGGCATTCCGTACGACTAGAGGGGTTGGTAGCATTTGATGGTTGTTGACGGACGAGTGAAAGTACCGCAATTCATCTGTTTCTTTGTGACGTAATAAGAATCCATAACTCCCGTTGATTTTAAAGGCTGAATCGCATTCCTCAAATATATTCTGGTCGAGGTTGGGCACTTCTTCAGATAAATTATAGTTGTAAACAGTTTGTAGCCTTCCAAAGCGCGTATGAGTTCGTATAGCTCTTTCATTCGCAGCCAACACAGCTTCTGTCAACATAATCATCGATAATCTGTCAATATAAATATTTCCTCAATTCTCAATTCTACCGGTAATAGACCTATCCTTTAATAGACCTACCCTTAGCGTTGTCGACTGTAGCGCCATTTCCAGTTTGTGTCGGGGGGCTGTGTTGAGCGTTGTTTAACAAATCCAATGCTGTATTCGCCTGTTCTATTTCATACTCGTCCATAGCGACATGTAAAATATCTTCGTCTCCCGTCAACACTAAAACACACGCGTAACAAAAATAAATAAATAAATGACGTATACCTGGTAATTCTATAATTCAGATATAGAAAATAAAATCATACTTACTGCTTTCCATCTCGATTTGTTCCACGGCTCTTAACAAATCTGCGTCGCGCTCATCGGTCTACTGCGTTTGCACGCATCGTTGAAAGCTTCTAGCTGTCTCTTCTCAGCCATGGTTATAACTGAACGCAGGACTGAGACACTCTCCCGTTTTATATACACCCTCTATCCCATCATTTAGCTTAGCTCAGCAAACTATGACGACATATCCGACGAAAATTGTGAAATCACTTTCCAAAAATAGAATGACCTCATCCAAAATAGCGCCCAGCTCAATGTATTGACATGAGGTCACCAAGGGCGCAAAGCTCAGCAGTCGGAAACACTTTCCAAAAATAGAATGATGTCACCACCAAATATCTGAGGTGAATGCGAAATCGACTGACAGGAGGGGCAACTCACAATGACTAATTTATCAAATCGTTTGACATGAGTCGCTATTAAATTAAGATAGATGCGCATCGTGAATTCAACGATCGGTAAATCACATTACCAGCTTGTATAATTATACCACAGATTCATCGAGTCCGATTAATAACACAAACACCAGTATAACATTTATATATTTATATTTATTTAATTTTAAAAATATTTAAATTTTAAAAAATAAATTTTCTTCTATCTTCATCCTACAAACAAAACAAATTATTTTTGTTTTAATCTCTAAGAATAAAATAAAATTCCAGAGAATCTTAAACATTTGCGGTACTCACGGTTCTCTTGTAATAAATGTTTGGGTTCCCTGCATACAAAGAAATATAGACTTATAACAGATACAAAAGTCAACGAATCTATACTATGATATAGCGTGTTTTAAGCGAATACTCACAGTACGGGGTAAGCTGTTACGAGGGACCCACCCTTCTTGATGACTTTCACCCAACGGGTGGGTGCCGATATGTATCCTCCGGGGTACTCCCCTGTCACCCCAACTATATTTTCAAATCGCTTGTAATGAACTGTTTTAAATCCAAAATATTCCTCAATATCTGGAATTGTCATTGTAATGTTTACTAATTCCGGATAGTTGGAATTATTGAATCTTGACTTTGTCGGATCTGTTGAAACAAAATGGTTGGCGTGAATGTGCTCCATTATGACAAAATATAGAGGAAAACTATTTGGAAGTAAAGTTACCATCCGCTATTTGTAACCCATAACTCCACCCCCATTTTGAGAAATATCCAATGGTCAACTTTTAATCCATCTGTCGTTATATTCTCAATGAGAGTTACAACACACTTAAAGACATCTGTCATTTTTTCCCTCCTATGTAAGACTCATATGCTAGTAAGATTCATTCACGTGAAAACTTCAATCGACCAACATATCTAACGAAAATTGACTTTTAATACCCATTTACAATCTCCTCAATAAAACTATCGAAAATGACCTCACCCAAATACCGCCCATTCATCACACCAGGTCGAAAGTCAACAACCTTCCTAAGGACATAGCCCCAAATGAACTCACTCGAATACCGTACATCGCGTTACCCTCCTAAGGTCACCAATTCAATATATCACCACATGTCATGGGATAAAAGGAAGTTAATACCAACAAATCACCTCGTAAACACCGTCTTCATATCTGAACAGATGGTGAATACTCCACTAACATTAACACTATCCTTCACTTCTCTTTCAACACCCTTACCGCTAATTGACTTTTAATACCCATTTACAAACTCCTTCTCAATAAAACTCCCAAAAATGACCTCATCCAAAATAGCACCCCTCCATGAGGTCACCAAGGGCGCAAAGATTTCAAGGGCCGAAAATAACGGAACAGATGGTGAAATCACTTTCCAAAAATAGAATTAGGTCAGCAAAATACCGCACCGAATCCGCATGCAATCGTCAGCAAAACATATATTACGCAATACACGTCGTACAGTATTCGTACAGTAGTCAATTTCCAAAACAAGGTGTGAAGGGGTACGTATATCACTACTAGGGTTTACCAGGCGGTAGGGCTACTCACATGTCTTAATTTCATTCGTTGATTTTAGTTTATATCTGTTAATGGTTTGGTCTTGATAGTGACTACAAATGTATTGATGGCTGATAATGAGGGAACATTCGCAGCGTAATGAAACAATTGGATTTGTATAGAGAGTTGATCGGTGTTGCTAAATTGAATGAATGATAAATCATAGTAGTCATCAAATATTTTATACCATTGAATCTGAAATAGCGGAATGTTTTAGAACCGCCGGAGTATCCAAATCCGAATGTGCCCCCACGAGCTCGACGAATATTATGGCATCATCGGCAAAGTGGATGCATCTTGAGCGGAAGTTTCCACCGCCCTGTGACCTAACGTCCCCGGTACCCTCCAGACGATCTTCGTGACGAGGTATACATTAAGTGGAAAGATCACGTGACCGCAGCGGCGGACTTGCCACATTGAGTGTCCTCCAGCGAGCGACCTGACACTTATGTCTGAACGCCAGGGATGGCTTGCGCGCATCAATCAACGGTCTTCTTATGGAACGTACCCATTATATCCCTCTTACTGTCGTTTGAGAGGCTATGATTTTACAAAGGCTTACGAATTCAGACAAATAAAAATAATTTTTTTGTTGTTGTTGTTTGGCTTAGCTGTTCATTGTTTTGGCGAACACGTATACTAAAATGCGTGGCGATAAAAAGGACAAACACCGTACGAGTAAGCTAGACACTAGTTTGTCTCTGCATTGATAAAATGAAGTCATAGTTCCTCTCGAATCGATCTTATCATGAACGCACGAACGCCATAGCTGATGGCGTTATCGGCTGTATACTTTAGTAATAATATTGCGCTGTTGAAGTGTCATCATGAATACGTTGGGCCACTTACGCACAAAACCTCCATGCCCTTGTCATGTTACCTGTAATGTCGTCCTTTTCAAAGTCCTTTGCTACCATAATAGTCATCCATACGATAAACTAACAACATGATAACAATTGACACTTACCTAAGATTATGAAGCCCAGACTTATCCAGCCCTATGCGGTTATACTTAGCGGCTTGTCGTTTCATAAGTGGGAATTTTCCACATGAACTTCCGCTCTGTCTACGCGCGGCTGTATTCCTTCTTTCCAGCACCCTGTGTCACGCAGCTGTAGAAATTAGAAGTAGTAATTGTACAGAACCAGTCTGGACGAGAATCACACAATACATGGACAAATTGCTTTGGCATCTTTGAAAGTCCTCCAAACAGCAAACTTCAAATACGGCAGGGGCAATAATAATAATATGATCCAATAAGGTCATTTTCGTCAGTTGATTGAAATCAGGTTACAGTCTACAATGGTTCCATAAACTCTGATTGTGTATTTCAATATGCAGCTGTAAAAAACCCGATACGGGTACACAATAAGTGGAGCTTCGAGTCAACACCTGTTCTTTTTGTTGTATTATTTAGTACTGGGGTCATAGTGTTCGGGTCAAACAGAATCGTTTGTGCGCAATTGATATCCAGGATTATACCGCAATGCTTGTGCATGAGATATTGAGAAGGCCAAGGATGGCATTTATGGAACTTGATTTGACATCATGCGTGTAATCACGATATTTGTCATTGAATGGTAATGAATTTAGCCGGTAATGTGTATATCGTCTACAAGACGACACCAAGATAACCCTAAAAACTATGCCATGTTATTTCATGCCTAATGGCTCAGGTATTGAGCGATCCTATCGACTGCAAATGCCGTACTTAGGATTTACATTTAAATAATCCGACAATTATATGAATAGGGGATATGGTTATGTCTTTATTGCGTGCCTGTTGCGTGCCTATTGCTTGATCCAGTGCATTTTCATATTGCGTTATACGTAAATGGGAAGGGTCTGCGATTTCACAATCTTGTCACCCAAATACAAGCGCACAAGAAGGTAGCAGCCCGACATCATGTCTCCTCCCCATCTGACTTTTGGATTGTTTCGTATCCATTCGCAAACTGATTAATTAAGCAGAGTCAACATTTGACGGGTAGTAACGTTAATGTGCCATCAATTAAATCAAAGTTAGAGCTCGTGCTCTTATTGCTCCTTGTTATATCCGTAGGCACAATTACTGTGCACTTTACCTGACCACCAGGTATTTTTGCAGAACTTCCAATATTTCGCTTAATGACGTTTTATGCGAGCATTTCGACATTAATTTTTGTTGTAGGGGGGGGGGCATTCAGAGTGACAGCATAGCACGTGTTTATATGATTATATCATATAAATAATTATTGCAATATTCTCAAAACGTTGATCACGTTTGATCACTCAGGTCAGCCAACAATCTTAAAGGGGTCGTTCATCAATGAGATCAATTATGCGTAATCACTCTGCTAGAGTGTGTCGTATTTTGTCTTCTCATTCCATTTAGTTATTTGAAATCAGTAATAGCTCGTCAAAATCAGAGCAGACTTATTCCTTGCGTATCGGCATGTCTATCTAATAAATGACTTGCATACACAGTCTACAAACCCCAACAATGGCCTCATATTTACCATTGGCACGCTATGAAAGTTAACAGCTGATATTAACATATGGTAAATCACCAAGATTCAGTTCACATATTAAGAGTACACACGCTTTAATCACTATTCGCAGTGGACAATCCTTATTATTCCCTGAGAGCTAGTATGCTTACTACTTACCACGATTGGACTCCCCGTATCAGCCGTCCATTAAGTAAGTGATTGCATTCAACGGGACCTTTGCCACGTTTTTATGCCCACAACATGTACCGCGCACTCAGTGTTGGCCAGTGAAGTAAATGAGAGGCAACACGTCGGGACAAATACAAACGTGAAATGTTAAGGGCAGACCCACTAGCGGTAGCAAGGTGATAAACATATCAACTGTGTAGGGGTGGAAGAGGTGCATATCATTTTGTTGTATTGGTAGCGCAGCATGTACGCCCCCTGTTCTGGCATTGGGTCCTATACAGATCAAGAAGCGATTTAGAACATGATGATTCGACGCAGAGGATAATACAATGCCAGATGATGTACAATGTTGCAACCATTGCTAGTGTAATATTAAATAATCAAAATATTGGCGGCGACAGAAACCGTCGGTTTGGTCTGGTCCTCGAATGTCTTTGAATTGAATCTTCTTATAAAGAGAATTATACCTGTCGCAAGGTAATGCATTGTGTCCAAATATATGATGTTCAGAACGGTCAACAGTGCATTTATATATTCTCTATCGAATATAACAATGCAGAACAGTTGCAGTTGGTCATATTTAAAAGTTGAGCTTTTAACACATCATGCTTTATTCTTAGTAGATTGCGTAGTCGATCTGTAACAAATGAATAGACAATATTCATTCTGAGATCTCCACTCATATACGTCAAAGTGACCAATGTCAACATGATACATATGCGACACTATAAAAAATAAACGGCAGAACAAGGCAATGTGTTTAAAATTATTCAGTGATGATCATTGAGTATTCCCTTTAAATAAGCTACCCAACTAGCCAAAAGGTCCTATTCAAAATGGATACCATACATCGAACAAAGGTTATATTTGTTCAAGATAAAAATCAAATGCACTACCCTGATTAATTTTGACTCTTTAAGAAACCGTCGTACTCTCATTTGCTATGTTATCCGAGTAGGAATAAACAAGTGACATAAAAGGATTGAGCTTCTTGCTTTTACTGATTGGTGTTATGTCCCAATCACGAAAACCAACCAATAAATAGAACGGCAAATTATTTGGGGGTACAAATGGTCTGGGTTATGTTGGCACGAATTTCATCGCCTATTATGTGGTCATTATATCTATGAAGTATTCGTTTATGTTTATTTTATATGTTTGATCTAATAGATATTAACCACCAGAAAGCACTTTCATAGCAAAGGTATTCATAAGACTTTAATGTGCTTCAACAGGTCAACTGTCAATACCTGTCCCATGTCTTCCCAAAGCTTTTATTTCAACATGAAACAAATTACTCATGCATGGACTAATGCATTTAATTAAAACCATCAAAGGTGTTCACAACACAACCTCCAGGGCGAGGCAGATGGAAATGGCTCATTAAAGCACGAATATTTCATGCAAACAGCTATCGCTAAATTAACATCAGGGAGCGACGAAATTTATTGGCCCTGAGTATTTAGTAGTTTTGCGATAATTATTATGTCGGTTAGTAAAAATGCTGCTAAAATACCCATAGAATGGTGGCGTTGTGTGTTTGTCACTAATGAAAGAAGACAAACTGGATAATCTTGAACTCATGGCGCAATAATCCACAACAACAATTCGTTAATTTTCGCATTTGATTGAAATCGTGTTATAGTATGCAATGTTGTCATTAGCTCTGATCGTCCATTGATATGTGCACCATTGATATTTGGGACCGCCATTCGGAACGACAGTATAGCTGGTGTTCAAATGCCTGAATCGTAGAAATCAACACAGCAATATGCTTACAACGTTGATAACGTTTGATCATTCAGGTCAGACAATAATGTTAATGAAGTCTTTTATCAATTAGCTCCATTGTGTCTTATCGCTCTGCTAAAAAGTCTTGTGTTGTCAGCATGTTTATCTGACAAGCTATTATATGAAAACCCAGGGACTATATATCGCAATAGTAAGTCCTTTAAATGACTTGCATACATCGTCAACGAAACCCACATTGGATTCATATGTACCCTTGGTACGCTATGATTGTTGCCTGCAAATATTCGCAGATGGTAAATCACAAGATTCACTTTACATATATACGCATATATGAAGATATTGGGATATTAACAATTTATTCACTATTCGCAGCTGTCAATAATTATTATATTATTTTCTGAGAGCTAGTATGCTGCTTACCTACCAAATTTGAAAACCCCGTATCAGCTCTACCTCAATTTAGTGATTGCTCTATGTGGGAGGTTGTTATGCCGACCGCACGTACCGCGCACTCAGTGTTGGCTAATGAAGTTAATGAAAGGCAACGAGCAGGGACATATGCAAACATGTGAGATGTTATTGGCCAACCAACTGGCTGTAACAAAATAATAATCATATAAAAAAAACTCGATATCGCAGGCATCACACACACACACAAATATAACGTGCAAAACTACTAACTTGTTGTCATAGTGACAAATTCCCTTGGGCGCTGCTACTTCGATGAGAGTCGACCTTCTTGTTGTTTTTGTCTAATCGGAGATGTGCCTGACGTGTGTAACGTGGATAGTAATTTAACATGGAGTCATCTTACTTCACAACATCACTGACGCAACCAGGTGGATGTTCATCTGTAGTGAGCATATATGTTTTGTGCAAGCAGATTTAATTAAAGTGGTATTTGTGTCAGCAACGGAATTGTAGTAGAAGGACAGACAGCTGTTATAGTATAGTTTGATAGCCCTCTCGCCCATGCAATAACTTATAACCTCTTACCGTGTGTACTATGTGGAGTATTTCGAATGAAACCCCTTATGTTATCCACATATCATGCTCTCTGTGCAGTACAGCACGGGCAATGACAAAGCAGAGATGAGATAGGGCCTCTTTTTGATGGCAGTTATCGCCCTTGAATTGCGTTTACCCATGTGTATTTTTGTGGAGTATTGATATTTAAGCCCCTTCTACTATCCACATTCCATTCGTCTGGTGGTGTTCAGCACAGACAATGAATGATGAGAGCTATTGTCCACATTTGGTAGCAGTTATCGCTCATGCATCGCTATCAAGGGTGTCATATATGTGTATTACTTCAATTCAACACTCATAAAGCTTGCGATTCGGTACTTTACATTTCTACTACGTCCACAGCCGTGTCGTTGATAATTATCCATAAACAATGTTTTGGTACTCTCTTTTCGACCGCCGATGCAGTGGCGCAGAAGCCCCTGGGCTTCATTTAACAGGCAACCCACGTCTAACGCTGGGATATACACTACAGAGAGTAAATACTTGTCAATAAATGGGTTTTTACTATACATAAGCACTCAACTACTGTTGATCGATTTGTCAATGCTGTTCTTTAGTACCAATTTTTTTAAAATCAATAATTATGTTTTTGTTGCAAGCCTAACGATTCGGTTTTATTTGATCTTTACCTTGAGGTCCATACCCTATCGTCCGGTGTATCCAACACAATTTGATGATCAGCCATTGTCAACACTCGTCGGAGTCATTGAATCATCGTTCTCTTTTGGATTTTCTCTGTTTTATATCGATGTCATAAACATTGATATTATAAGTACCTGCTGTAATAAAATAATATGACCTGCTATCAGTTTGTTAAATAATTCATGGAATGTATCATTTCATACTTTAAATTAGCCAATGAATGACAAACCGTGCTTCTTTCGACTTTTGTTTATGGAATGTTGTCGGTCAGCATATGCGTTCAAAACACTACTATTCCACAACACTGTTCTTTTTAAAATTAAGCATAACCATTTTTCATGAGCAGTGAATATTGTTGTTTCGTTACAAAAAATGCGGTTGTTGTGCTATGTGCTTCTTACCGCTTCACAGTATCTTTAATGAAGGCGAAGTTATGTACAGAAGCCGCATGTGAGCAACGTATATTTTTTCACTGACATAAGATGTGTTATCATTATCTACAGCACCCTGATGATGAAGTGCACCCCGTTACCATTAAACTCATCACATAGATGGTGATCATCAGATCACTGCTTAAGTGGCTTTTGAATGTATTGTGCATGTTTAGTTATAATCTTTATTAAATCCTTTCCTGGAAGGCATTATTCGTCCTTCTCGTGTTGTGCATTACACCATGTAGTCCGACTAGCATTGGATGATTTATGCATGAAATCACTATGAGTTGCCATTTAAAACATTGTAACGATTGCTATAGCGGAAGTGCTGTGTATAATTAACCATCCACGGATAACTGATCACCAATGTAATCCCATAATTGCAATTTATTTAGTTAATTCAAATAGGGCTATTGTCATCTTTAGTTATTATCGTCGTCTGTATTTCTCACGTGATAAAAGTCAATTCGGTCAATGAAAGCATGTAACAGCGAACCACTGCTTATTCCTGTAGATGTATTATTTTTGACTTGGTTGATACTTTTGAGGTCAAACATATAAGGTAGGAATATGCAACTAGAGCCTGATTGGCATTTTGAATTTTATAACGAAAACTCACAACACGAGGCGGATATCAGTCATTTGATAAATAAAGTATTCATTGTGTACTAAGTGCTAATAGCGTTGATAGGACGACATAATGCGCTATCACACCGGCATCGGACGATCGTATCTACTACGGAAGCCTGGATACGGATTGTTGGGGGTTTTGTTATATCTGTATATGCTAAACGGAGATATCAGCGGCATGTATATTATAATACATTTGCAATGAAAACGAATTGTCGTATCGATTTTTTGCTCATGGTATATTTTATAAAAATGTAGTTGGTTTAGCGACCATTGGAACACTTTTGAATATACAAAGTAATAATAAATAACATCGGGGTACTGGCAACGTTAATTTGTTTTTTTAAATACACACGCCCTACGCAGAAGGATCTAGATTAATTATATTTCCAACCTGCGAACGTTGTCAACAATGTGGACGCTTTGGGAGAGCCTTTTCCTGCTAGCATTACACATCGGGTAACACTCTCTGTGTTTACATATGAGATCACTGGGTCACTTCTATTGCTGTGAGATATTTTAGTAAACATGATTTTTTTCGCAATGGTGTCATAAAATAACGACAAGAGGAAATATCATTATGCCGTGCAACATTGAGCGACACATTAAAAGCATTTTTCCCTAAGCCAATTATAATCTAGAACCATAGAGAGCCGCCAGGCTGTAACTTGTTACAGTCCTATGTTATGCACCTTTTGGCAACGTTATGACGTGATGTAGCAATTATTAACCTGTAGGCTATTAAATTCCATCATTATACTAGATTAGCTGCATTACATAATATGAAAACACGGTTTCCTTGCAAATATATTATTTGGTACCATTTTGCCTGGAACTTGGCGGGCATGAGCAGAGTTCATAAAACTCTTTTCCGTATGGTGTATCCAACCTTAGGGATGTAACAGAACAGAAACAGATCCCTGTCATTCATAAGAATATTTACTCGACGAACCTTCGAAACTGAGTTATTCAATGACTTACGAAAGTTTTAAACTTGGGTGATTCTGCTATTTTGCTCTACTAACCATAAAACCTTATGGTTTGTTTTACTCCTGTATTAACGAAGTGTTCTGCCGTCTCCTACTGGCGAAGCTGTTGCCCATAGAACCCAATCCTTCGTCTTGTGAGTTTCGAAATATCCACTGTGGTCTGGCTTTAATTATCGTTCTTGTATCTTCAGTCACACGAGCTAAGGATAACAAAAACTAGTCTAAGTACATTCAAGTGATTGACCATATATATTGCAAATGGAAGGCGGCACACAGGATGTCAAACCAAATGCAGTAAAAAAATCAATAAACAACGGCTCCACACGAACCTGCAATCAACGTTACGATTATTATCTGTCAAATATAACAGACATATGCAGCATTGTCTGGACACTGACAATTCCCACCCGTTTGTTTAGGGCAAACTCTGAAAAGTACCTTACGACTGCTGTATAGCACAGCCAATCACAAAAGCCTAACACCAGCTTATTTAACTATACTGCATCAGCAAATCTGCCTCAAATAAATTCTCTGGTATTTATCTCTATAGTCCCAAATATTAATATTAATGTGTTGCTTTTGCACGTGTACGTGGCTTGTCGAGTCAATATGGACCATTATACAGCAAAGCGTCTCACGCTTAATATGGTAAGTTGTGACCTTTTCATAGCTCGATGGTTTTGAATATAACCTGGGCAAATAGAAGCCAGAGCCGCTAAGACAGATTGATGCTTAATCAGACACTGCCTACGCCTTGCAGTCATGGGAACGAATGAACGAATGGATGAGGACAAGTTGCTCTTTTTTTTAAAAAAAACTTATGGGAGGTAATACAGTTTAGGTTTGCAGTTTGGGGAAATCACATAAGCTTCACGTGCCATCTAAACAGAGCTAGACGGGCAAAGGGAGTGTTCAATTGATCATAGAATGATTTGGCCCTCTACATTTAGCTCTGTTCATTTGTTCCTACTACAACGTTTACAAATTAACCCTAGACACCACACAATGGGTCAAAGCTGTGATGCTTCGAGGCTTCTGTTTCATCCAGGATTTTAATGATGGGCGTTATGCGAAAATACGTGTACTTTTAAGAATTATTGAACGATGAGTTATGTCCGTTTCGATCATACTGAGGCTAACATTAAAGTGTGTTCATTGCTTTTCTATGATGTAAATCTCTTTGTAGTAGACATGCAACGGCGTACGTAGTCAGTCTGTTGAAACAGTCACAGCTGTTCACGCTTGTGTTTTCAGGCATATATTATTCATTTTATATGTGGATATTGATTCGCAGGTAGAGCGCGCATATATAAATAGGCAGGTGACCCTATGCATACATTATTGTTTTAGCGTCCGAAATGTTACACTTATAGCGTGCTTTCGTAATAGCCACATCGCCGTACAACTTGAAAGTAAGCGTTTTACAACTCATGTTCTTTAGCTTAAAGGACAGCGAAGGATCCTTATATTTCATGTTTGTTGTAATGAGTACAATAGCGCGTCACTAGTGGCTGAAAATCCTTCGTAGCCAGTCTTGTTAAATAGACACTGTGGTTCACGCAGGTGTATTAAAACATAAATCATTCAGTTCATATGTGAATATCGTCTCACAAGTGTAGCATGCATATATGAATATATATATGCGTACATAATTTCATTGGGTGTCCGAAATGTTTAACTTGTGGCATTAATTTACAATGGCCAAAATAATGCAGGAAACGCGCAATACAATATTCCTTGGTGAAACCATTTTAAAATACGACGATCTTTATGCAATCGTTATGGGCATTATTGACAAGACGTACCTTTTTGTTCCAATCGTGCTTTACAGGGCCTGTTGGGTGGAGCTTGGAAAACGAGTACGCTACACTAATATAAATGGTGTCTTTCACAGTTGGTGTTGTGTTGGGAAAAAAGATGCACACGAATCATATGAGAGATAGGTAAGTTGAGTGGTAGAGCAGTGCCTTGGGATTGCCTGTACACAATCACACATTAACTGTATAGGCAAGGACGATAACATCCAGCTATACAACTAACTGCGTGTCTTACCGTTGGAACAGTCCTTCGCGTGCCACTGACTCATGAACAAAGCGGGAAGTTAATTGTTATCACATTAGCGCTATCTCAGTAACAGATCATTGAACATGTATCATTGCGCGGACGGATCTCACCAGGTTTGAAATATTTTCTTGTTCCGTACTTTGTCATGTGTCTTTGGTCTGTGTCTGTATAATATCGGGAACGCGAAGCTAAAATCAATACAATCAGCCTATGAAAAGGTCACTACTTACCTTTTAAACCGCGACTAGTTTCGCTGTATGAGGGAAAATATTGATTACCCAAGCTACGTGCAAATGATGAAGCAACACATGTTCGTTAATTATGTGTCAATAATTGATTTTCGGGACAATTCGAAATGGTATTTGCAAGATACCATTTAATGCAGACCTGTTGATGCAGCTTCGTGAAATAACTCGGTGTCAGACCAGTCGTGCTTGGCTGTGCCATAGAGCAGTCGACAGGTACTTTGCAGAAAGTTGGGGACAGCTACATTTCAGTAAGTCAGATATGTTTTCAGCCAACAATCCTGTCTTAGCTGATTTCACTACGGATATTCATCATATTCATGTTTGTCATAATTCTTGCAATGCACTGCACTAGTGAATCGGGGCAGGGTACAAATTCGATTTCCAATATGTGTTGGCAGCGATAAATCTATTGCATACATACGCTTTAATGACTATAGACAAGGCGATCTATATATAATTCGTTTTCTTTATCATGACTCGGATATTTTGGTTAGTGCATAATAGCCCCATTGTGCAGATTATGAGTCAAATGAGAAACGGCACAAGATCCCTGACTGCCGTTACATTGACCCTGCTATCGTTTTACCTGCTTTATGCGTCACATGAAACCTTGACAATAACAGAGGAGAATGTCGGTGAGCATTAAGTATAATGAATTAGCAATAATATAAAGTTTACCACGACGGGTAGTGTTTGCCCCAAACATACTAGTACAAATATGCAAATGTGTTGGATCTAATCGGCACTGTCGGCGCCTACTGTAACTTTTGACAGATATTAATCACGGCGTTAATAGAGTAATCTTGTAGAGCCGTTCTCAAATTTATTGTGATATGGCACTCAGCTTAACAGTTTCGGGGTGGTTGCCATCCCTTTGTATTCCATATTGTCAATCAAGTGGCTATACTTAGACCCGCTTATTGCCTTTTATTTTAAGCTCCTGTGACAGAAGATGCAAGAGAAGAAATGAATGCCAGACATCAGTTGATCCTGAAAACACACCAGACGAAAGAAAACACCAACAACATGGGAACGGATTGGCAACAGCCTCACCAGTTAAAGCAACGGTCCGCCAAACAAACATAGCTGCCGAACACTCAGGCGATTCGAGGGTAAAAATCAACAAAAAAGTTATTAAGTACACCTCGGCAACTCCTAGTTCTCTGAGCAACTGGCTAGTAGAGCAAAAGAGCAGGATCTCGCATGTTGAAAACTTGTGTAAGTCATTGAACTACTCAGCTTATAATTTTCGTCGAGCCAATACTCTTGTGAATGACAGAGATCAGGTCATGCTCTGTTACATTCCTAAAGATGGGTGCACCACATGGAAAACAGTATTATCAACGTTGGGAAATGGAAACAAAACACTAGAAATCCACGACTATATTCATTCATCCAAAAATGTTGGCTACCATTTTCTTCGTAAAGATGAACTTGACTCGAAGGCAAACTACACTAAGTTCATGTTCGTGCGAGATCCCAAGGAACGGCTTGTTTCACTTTACAGAAGCCTGTCTTACATTAAATGAGAAGATTAAGTCACAATTGTACGTTCGAACGATTCATCAATTACGTTTTGCATGGCCCATACCTGAATGAGCATTATGACCCATACCAGGTACTTTGTGAACCCTGCAATTATCATTATGATTTTATCGGAAAGTATGAGACATTCCAAGAAGATTCGCAAAACCTTCTTCGTCACCAGTTCAAAAAAACTATGGAGGAAGCCATTTCCTTTGTTCCGTTGTTAAACTCAAGCAACGGTACAACATCTGATTTGATCACGGACCAATTGTGGGCAACCATACCAGACCCTTTACTTGAAGAGTTTGAGGCAAAATATAGCATAGATTTTGAGATGTTTAATTACCAAAAGAAAAAAAAGACACTGCAGTTGGACGCATTACACAATGATGCCACTCGGTTAAAAGGTGCCCAAAAATATGACATCCATCTGAATGTGGATTATTAATTTCAATCCGCCAGGATTTTATTACAGCTGAATGTGGCAATTCGGCTTTGTCGTACACATCTGTATGTACGGCTACGATTGTGTAATGATCACGTCACAATAACATGGGCACAGTCTATTTCACAAATAAACACTCCCGTTTTACACTTTCTATCTTGCAACAAATGTATACAACCAATTTATCATAGAAATTTTTATATTTTCTTTTTAATCGGAAAACACGTTCATACCAATAATTTTATATGCATTTGGTTAAGGACCGAACGACTATCATATATGTAAGAAGAGCTCGTATACCACCATTTATGCATTCTAACAATGATATATGACCCAAGTTCTTTTTACAATTCCGTTACAATGTATTATGCCATGTAGGCATGCTAACTTTAAAGACCAGTCCAACTATATTCATAAAGAACTATTATTCAGCAAACGTCATGATATCCATCTATAAACTAAATATAAACATTAGGGATGGAATTGCACAGCGGGCATCGTGTGACTGTTTGAGAGAAGAAAACTGTTGAAAAATATATGCAATACGAGAAGCAACGATCCTGATATTTTGCTCAACAACTTCAGCTCAAACTTCGTGTTTAACTATTTCACGGACTAGGCAATGGAACAATCGACGTTTTAGTGCTGTAGCAATGTCATAACGCGTTAAGTTAGAAAATCAATAATAAAATGAGAGGGATGGGTTGCTACTATACACAATCGTTGTATATTTCGTTCTCAGAGAGTAATGAAAAAGCTTGGATCATAATGTATTTATGGTCTGGTCTGTGGACAAGGGTACATTAAAGGGACCAATTTCTGCCATCCAGGAAATTTTGTATGCGCGCGACTGTAACCATCATTTGTCTACTACCTGTAGCTAACGACGAATGAATCATTAATGCTCCTGGCATTCCTTTTTAAATGGTGGGGAAACAGCAACACGTTCATTTAAGTTCATAGACTTACGATATATGGCTTTGCACTAAATCATATCACTGCTGCAAAACACACAGAAAATTAGCGAAAGACTGGACCCGCTTGATCGGGTGAGACAAGAATAAATTGCTACAAGAGAGGAGGCAACATATACAATGGTGAATGATTGCACGGTTGTTCCGATCGTATTTCGAATGATTCGTAGAGTCTGGTTGTGATCTAGACGATTGATTATATCGCTCTTCAAAATGAATAATGTTTGCCAATTCCCCCATATCGGATTGATTATTAGCTTTGGGCAATGCACTACTACCAAGTTTAACTGATCGTGTGTGTTGGTTTATTCGGGTGAGTATCTATTGTATATACCTGTGCCCGAAACCCGGGCTTATATCCATTTGATATTATTACAACTTAGGTTGATGTTATTACAAAATAGGATGACATAATGTTCTTGTCGCTAAGGGTCGATGCCTTACTATGCTTGTTATCATTGATGTAATACACATCTAAAAAGACTATTCAGATAGAGAATACATGGAACATTAACTTACTACCTGTTCTTCCATCTGTATTTTTTAGTATGCGGATGATGTCAAAAATATTTAGCAGAAATAAGCAAAGGAAGTGTCCGTGAACAGATAATGTCTAGAACTTGTATATGAGATAATACCGAATTATCATAACGGACAACTATGGATGCCGATACATTCGACTACGTTAGCCTCCAGTATGATTAACAACGTTCGCTAACGGCTATGTGACCTAGACATTAAGCGGGATCTAAATATCGCACTGCCCAGAGACGGTACGTCGTTTCATGAGGTATATTACGCATATTTCTATTGATTTAATTGATATTAGCTTAATAATAGAGCATTGACTACCATATGCACTGCCTGTCTTATGTGGTGCAATGTTAACATCCTCAAGGCTACGAATGGTTTGTTATCACGATATGACCGGCTAATTTGTTCGTCACCACTCTAATATCAATAAGTGGCACTCTTACCATTGCGCAGATATGGTGACAAATAATGATGCATCACCGAAAGCTCTGAGCCGTCAAGCCGCGAAGGTCACCTGCATATCAGATGCCAAAGTATGCAATAAATATTTTTTAATTCCAGAACGAATTTTGTGAAATATGTGTTATCAATTAGAACAAATAATACATCGACCCAACCTTTATCCTTCAGCTTCCACAAGGTGAAGAATCTTTGTTACCTTAGTCATTATTATACCTAGCACACCGTTAAACCGATCATTATATTATTGAATTTTAACTAAGTTCAATATGATTATTTTTCTCTGCAATAAATTTTTTCCCCGCAGATTACGCTATTGCTTGTACAAATGTTTCTGCTGTTCTCCAGACATCTCGCATGATTACATTTGCAGAAAGCAAAATATATGATCTGAAATGTACTAACCACAGAAAGTATATATTTTCTATTGAAAGCATTTATGGCAACTCGTGCGCTGCAGATATGAGTATGAATAGGATATAACGCTTAGCTGTACAACGGAACCCTTGATGGCTCTTTGAATTCTACGACATGAAAAATATTACGATCAAAGTGCAGTGTACTTTGAATTGAAGAGTACTCAAACACCTCTTGTTTGTAATGCATTGTCCATTTGGCTAATTCTGGCTAACAGTTGCCTTTTGCATGAATATCACCTATGCTTGATGCGTCCCTGTTAACATCATGTTGGCAGGAGTCGATGTAATAAATCATCTCGTTGTAGCATTGCCACCATGTATCTTCTTAAAAGACAACAAACATTTTATGGAACACTCGGTTGGAATTAATTTCACTTATCCTATTGCGCGAACCTATGCGTAAGCATTATTATAGCACAACAGTATGCGATCCGGAACCTTTCATGTTTCCTTTGGTATGCAAATTTATTTGCCCTGGGCAGACGAATACATCCAATCGCCATAGTTAATTCTAATGAAAGCGTCACATGTCCTTGGCTTAATCTATAAAATGAATTTTTTCGCAAACGGAGTGCAGAGAGAAAACAATATTTCTCTCCTTAAATTATCTTTTTCTGCTTTAGCAAGCCGGATATATTGTTTTGTTCGCGCTTGTCTATACTTAAACTCGATACGTGCAAGAGGTGGCATATAATAAACTGTGCATCTCTGTCACTCATTGTACGTACAGGATATGTGAGGATAATTAAACTTAATGAGATGTTTACCTGCCTCAGAGTGGAGCTTGACAAGCACTCACTACCACATCATGCCTTGCTTGTCTTGGCATAATGCGCCATATGTGTTCATCACTTTCATGATGCAGAAAACAGCATTAATTGAGGGATAAACTTTTCAGAAATGCTTATTCATATATTATATGTATGGTAAATCGTAGTCTTGATGAAACTAAAGCTCTCAGGCTTGTACATAATGCTGTAGTCGCTGAACAGTACCAACAACATCCTCAACCAACATTCTTGGTGTCTTTTAAAAGGCACACTGAACAGCGTGAATAGTCAATCGCGGGGGTATTTACACTCTGCATTATCACGTCTTTACTAGATATCCGATATCTATAAAAAGTAAATTCTACAGTCATTTATTTATGAATGGTCAATAAATATATCCCAGACATGCCGTACAGGATTGGCGTCACGACTTTCACTCTTGAATAAAAGTAAAGAATGGTTTGCGCACAATGCACTTATTCCTCGTCATTTCTCACATAACGTAGCAGCATAAGATCAATCATTTTTCCTGAATTAGACCTAACAAACTACTTCAGTTGTACTACATCAAAATCATGTGCGTCATAAAATTTATGACCTACTCCATAAAGAATGACATCATCGGGTTGAATAATGACATCGTCGGGAAATCCGTATGACTGCCATAGTCAACTCAAGTGGAGCCAATTGATGATTGCTTTCGTTTCGGATGGGCAAGTAATCAATTCTTAGTCAGCCTTCCCTTTTCAGTATTTGTAGCGCCTCCCAGGCTAGAGTACCTTAATGGCAACGGTTTTGCAGTAGGTGGTCTCTTAATTTGCAATTGCGAGTCTGTGGCAGAATTGTATGTCTCAAGAGGTGCCATTCAAACGAGGCAATCAATGATATTTCTGATTGCCTTTCCACAGATTTCTGTCTCCGGGTAAAACACCCTAGTTATGTAAAGAAAGATTCGCAGAATACCTGAATTCTCTAGACGCTACAATAATTATGATACTGCAGTCGATCGATCGATTTCGTTTGTGGCGTCCAGCATATGGAATTGTAGAATATATGAAAGCAATTTTTGCACACGATGTTGAACAATGATGACCGATTCATGAGGCGCTATACACGCACAGACACAGAAACGCTATGTTAACAGTTATCACATATGATCTATCAAACGCGTTTTATGCAGTGTACATAATTTTGTTGGTGCATTGGGTGTCACCCATGCTGTTATTGATTATATGGTTGCTGTATTTTCTCCAGTAATTAGTCGAAATATTCGAACCAAGTTGTATAAAACATTATAGTGATTTATGCGATATTGTACACATCAATGCACTAATGTTTAATTATGTGGGTGTCACTCAGATATTTGAATATGTACATTGAAGTCTTGTTGCAAATGGAAACATTGCAATTCATAACATGAAAATTGCTGTTTGTATGTCTGCATTTCGCCAATCGCAGGTCTTTTTTCCCAATCCTCGGCTGTAACGTCCCTGAATAGGTGAGTTATCATCATTCTAGTTACACCTTCGAATTGTAAGTATAATATGTTGATGTTTTGTATAATATTTGTCTTCTCAAGCTTTCCGGAACGAAAGTTTATCCCACCTTTGGGTAAGGCTTAGATATTATTATTTGTCCTTCTATTGCGCGCTCTTTTTACTTCAATTCACCAACACGGTTTGCAGGTGTACAGGTAAATGAAGGACTACGTTTCCAAACCAATGTTGGTTTATTTTCTATTCCAATCCACAAGCAGAACACAAGGTTGAAGTAAGTGAGTCTCTTTTGAATCATATCTTGAAGTTGAAGAGAGCCAGTCTCTTTTGGAGTCTTGCTGTCTCCCTTCTGACTTCTGTGACTTCAGTGAGACTTCTGTGCGGGTGCGCGTTTTTGTTGTTCTAATGTACGCTAGGATTGGCTTAACCGACTTCATATAAGGGAATGGATAATTGACCATACTAGAGCTACCTCCCCATACAACGCATTCCGATGGTATACATCATTCACGGGATTCTGAGGTGAAAGGGACCCTGAGGTGAAGGTAATTGCATGGCAGATAAAACACAGCCAATCGGTTGGGATAGGGGGTTGAAATGCTAACAAACAGCACTCACACTACCAAGGTCAGACACAAAGGGAAAAACATTACTCCCTAGTAACCAGGAACATTCCCTGGTAACCAAGATGAGTAAGCAACTGTGCAGATAAAAATAGATCTACATATAGCAACAACATCGCGCTAAATCCTGCCCACCAATCATGTCCTAAATTACTTTCCTAACCGGCAGCCATATTCGTCATAAATAAATTACTTCGAACCAATTAAAGTACGAAATCCCATTAACAAATCAAAACCGGATCGTTACAAAGTTCTATGTTATATTGGCTTTCTTCCTCCCGAACGCAAAACCAACTTTCATTAGAATAATTCGACCAACCATTGATAATGAGCTTACGGATAATGCTTGAAATTGATTGTATGAGCAGTCTTTGTTTGAGATGGAAGCAGGTATACGAAGAGTGCATGTCACACTCTCAATGTATATCATGGCAACGTCTACGAATATTCTACCAATTCATGCTACTTTCACCATTGTATAGTATGCACTAAATATAGGTAAACTCCATGGTATATACGTCCTGGAAGTCTTTTCGAGATTGCCTGCGCAATCTACCAATAGTTTTCTTCGTTCAGGAAACAATGTGTACATTTAGGAATATTTGTCAACCATTGATATTAAATCACCGACCTTCTTGATTCATTGAAACTTACTGCCAACGAGTCATAAATCACTAATTCTCTGTTGCTCCTGAAATCCTTAAGAAATCAATCACCCGGGACACGGTGACCGCAAAGTGCGAATGGTTTTTATAAGGGATAGCTTTCTAATCACAGAAAACAGAGAGCATGAATCCATTAGACAGGTTCCCACATCATAAGAACTTGCATATTTAATACAATAAGTGCCAAAAACACTTTGAATGTAATATACATGGCACACTTTTTTAGTTGGATATTAAGGAAACATCGGCTCCAAGGCGCCACACTAGTCTCTGTTCCATACTCCATGGTCTAATCTTCATGACAGCCCCTGCTTGACCAATAATCGCAAGAGTTGTGACCAGGATTGGCCTTATTTTCGCGCGTCTGGCTAATGAAACTGGCTAGTGATACACATCCTCGGTGTTATGTGACGTCATCTACATTGCTGCGATCTGCGTCAAATGCGAGCACCAACCACATATTCAATCTAATCGCTCTTATTATACAGAAATTGATTCAATTCAAATAATACTCATCACTGTAGTGTTTTATAGATTGTGGCTTTATTGATTAAATGACGCAGTAATATAAATATTCAAGTGGACCGTGATATTAAATAATATTTAATATCAATATATTTAATATTTTGGTTTTGTATTTAAATTCCTGGTCATTCATAATTGATAAAAGTGTTAAACTTAAACGGCCCGTTTCAGCACATCATAGCCTATTCAGCCGATTCCACCACTGACTAATGTTGATATCCTACCAGTATACACTCCTCATACTTGACAAAGCATCGTCGCTATAAATCTGCACATCACTCTATATTCATGCACGACACTATAAGCGCTACATAATATAAACGAGAGCATCTTAGGTTTAACAGCTATTATGGATATTACCAGTTACAATGCTGATTGATATGCATGTATCATACCGTTCCCAACCACATATCTCGTTCCTGATATTGTGACAATGAGTCGCTTATAACGGATGAATCTATCAGCTTCGCTTGTGGTACACTTATTACAGCAAGTGGGTTTCATAGAATGGTAGCAGCACGCCCGACATGCTATTATTTATCTATCATAGCATACGTATGTACTCCATATAGGGGTGAGCATGCATGCATTATGATATCTCACCCATTGCATGGTGTGGGCAAAGTAGTTTGTATTGTTACCGGTGTTAATAATCGCATTCTAATTGCATTGGGGAACGACAGAGGGACATAACACAGGCAAGTGTTTGAAAAAGTAAGCAGGTTATGTGAATAACAGTGCATATGCATCATACACTGAGGGTGTTGAATTGTTCCCTATATGGAGGTAGCATGCGGTCGCGTGATAGTGCAGCCCAACCTGATAAACGCTAAGAACAATTTGAATCACGTCATAATGCTCGGTTGATATTAAGGTAGGTTGCGTTCATCATTTAAGAGAAGTAACTTAGAGTTTAGATGAGAATATATGTAGTCGGACGTCTATGTCTCTCTGCAGTAAACAACACTCTAATGACTACTAGTTTCGCAGTATAATTTCATTGACAGACAGACCCCGATCATGTTTGAATCCCATTCAGGAGCCATGACATCTACACACGAGTACGCAAATCTTCAAAGGTCCGAATCTGAGAGAAACTGCAAATTACAATGTATTAATTGAATAATTACTCAGAAACATGTACTTTGCTGCCTAGCTTCACCATCATAAAGAATGGCAATGGCGAGAAGCAAAGCATCCCTGAAAGGATCACATTTGATCGCTTTTGGTGCTGCAGTTGACGTTATTTCTGGGGCTTCATTTGATCGGATTGAGTATCCAAATCAAGATGAAACATATCACTTAATACAATAATGGAAGGTCAATTGGAAGTTTACTTTTTATGATGATCAACCGATAGATTACAGTGATTGAAGCATCATAAGCTAAGTGATATGTGGTATGTCATCCAATTATCTTATTCATAACATGTAACCACACCACAGTCCACACTATATGATACGTGAACTTTTACGACTAACAAGAATTGATCCCCAGACTAAGTACACATTGAAAGCATACTTCCACAATCAATATTTACAGTATATTTATTTACACATTTTCTCTTGTTGTTCTTACGTACCATATGATATTATTATAGCTGAGAATATAAATTCTTACATAAAATTGATTGCAGCATCTGTTCCGGATTTATCCACTGATGGTGAACACTGGTTGATTTGCAGAGGCAAAACTTCCGAGCGCCAAGCCCCTATCTATGTAACGTACACAATTTGCAAATGACCTGCGCCTCTGTCTCTACGCACAAGCAAACCCGTCGCAGCGCCCAAGTTTCTCGTCAATACCCCATTAACCAGTATCATAGGCAATATACGCTTCATCGTCGGATGATCTGCAAGGAGGTGCAAAATGGTAAATGCTGATAGACATTGCGATGGACCGGCGATCGGGATAGATGAAGCTACATATGAAGAAAGTAGTGCCAGTTTGATGATGGTATCGCTTTAATTGTGTCATCGAATAAAAGGATTTGAACGCCGCTTATTTGTTGCTAATGCGCCCTGTTCCATCGGTAGATTAAACATGGCTAACAGATGGATTCGCAATTGTCTATTTGCCACATCATTTAATTTAGGAGTGGTTCTGCCATTCATCTTCGCTTTGTCTTTTGCTTTGGATGAACACAGCAATTACAGTTTGTGTGGATAGACGGCAGGTTAAAGCAAGGCACAGCGCACAAAGATCTACTATGTACACTCGAAGCATGATGAATTGATAATTTGTATTTGCACTTTACGCCTTAGGTGAGATTCATAACGGGCCAGCTATTCGGTAAGACTATTCCTCGTGGCTATCATATTCATGTAACTTCCATCCTGGGTGGTTGTTAAATCATTAATCGTTATCTGCAAAGATTGGAATGACAAGTCATGTGATAGAACATGTACTGTCCCTTTTACCATAGTACTGGTAAACCTATTGTATAGCACATGCGTCACGACTTTATTTACCCTTGACATCAATGCGGCTTACCCGAAACATGCAGGTGACGTACCTGTGCACTATAAATTGCTTTGTCTGGGGCATTTGCATGATTCTTGCCAAATGAACGAAAATACATAGTAACTTTTGTCCAATTTATCTAGACAAGTTAAGAGTGATTATGATCACTCAATAAATCATCTCCCTGTGCTCTATGTTATTTTGCTATATACAGTTGGAGATAAAAAAAACCATATCGCATATCACCGCCATTTGATGCTGTTATTCATAACAAGCTAAAATTTAAACAGCAGTACGTGGTATCCTTTTCCCAGGGTTCAACGATAGGTAAAGTGTACTCAGAACGCTGGCAACTTTCGGCATGACTATTGTTTCCTGAAAGCCAGAAACGCACCGCTTGGTCTAATATTTCCTCACCTGACTATCGGTGTAAATGGCTTACATCCTTACACGATATATGCCCAAAGTGCATTTCGCCAATACATAAGTTAGCTGACTGGCGTATACAAAGTGGCCCTGACAGGTCTTTGCGCTTTATGTGTCCATAACAGACCATTCGATTGGCTAGAAAATATTCGGTTGGCTGTCAACTACTTTTATATCCGACCAAGCGTGTCAGAATGAAAGTAAAGCACGCATGAGAAACTACCAGGGAAGCTCTGACAACATTGAAGCTTGGAGCATCAAAATGGCATCAAATCAGTACAAGTAAGCATAATAACATCAGTAGAAGTGGATATAATAAAATCAGTACATCAAATTGATTGCTGTTTAAAAGGCGAAATGTATCAAACGCCAAAGACGATTGATGAGCCTTAGTCACAAAGACTGCCCTGGGTAATTTAAAAGGACATGGGGCATTATGGACACTTCTCAAGTGAACAGTTATACACTTGGCTTTAATTCAGATCCTTAAATCGAATCCAAAAACACCTGCTCGAGTAAATCATCTGCCCGTGAGAATGTCATCCACTGTCATGTACTAAATGCC
Organism: Urechis unicinctus; assembly: GCA_034190875.2. Lineage (NCBI taxonomy): Eukaryota > Metazoa > Annelida > Polychaeta > Xenopneusta > Urechidae > Urechis > Urechis unicinctus. Next base: position 71,157,425 of record CM067356.1, read on the forward strand.
TCTGATAAACCGATAGGTGATATAGAAGACAGTGATGGATCACCGCTATAACACCTACCACAAAACAGCAATGGATCAGCATGTATTATATCGGAAACGATCGAGTTTGATAACTGGGACAGAGATTGATTTGCGTAGGAATGAACCTTCAAATACACAGCACCGTTTCTGCTGCTACAACTAAGAGTATATAGTAGTGATCAAAAAGTTACGCTTTAATTTGGCTACGGCAACAGGGCGTTGACGATAGATACTCACCAGGGAGTTACATCATAAACCTAATCCACTTTTGACTTTTCGGATAGATAACATGTCCGATCATATTGATGGAAAAATGCATTAAACCTGGATTCCTTTTGCGCCTCTCTGAAGCAGCGGGATGTTTTCAGTTCACATAATAACAACGGTGTCCTGCTACGTATATGTCTCATCGGGTACGGTAGATTATGACATGCGGTTTATAACATATCTGTAATATTGTCAACATCTCTTACGGCCATGATACCCTTTTACCGGCCTACTTGACGAAATGTTCGGTCGGGCACACTTGGTCAATGACATAACGTTGATCGTATTCATCATCATAATAATCATATGCAATCATACAAGGTTATGTCATTTGAAGCTGTTCACAAGAACAGTAGCTAGACACGATCTTAGTGCCTTATGCAATCTAAGCCTCATTCATTGAGCACCTACATATCAGTTACTATAAGGCAAAGTGAAGTAATCATATAGAGTTTACGATCCGAGTTTGACGTGACCACAATGTAACAAAGCAGACGACATTGTTAACCCGTTTTGTTCTGATTATATCATAACATTACGGTGATACTCAATGCCTACAATGCTTATCATTATTAGGGAAGGAACATATGTCATAAACAAATGTTATTCAACTGGAGCCTCGCCAAAGTGGGTTACGTGAGTCTTGCTTCCCTATCCTTTCAAACGTTTGGGCAACATCATGAACAGGTGGTATTTGACACATAAGACGCTTTTATTACGTATCCCTGGTAAACAGGATTGACCGTATTGAGAAAATCATTAAACTGCTCATGAGGACGACTAAATACCTACATGAATAACCAAAAGATTGTGGCGCATGAGATTATCAACTTAAACTACCCATATATGTTGAAAAAACGCTCAAACATTTTACCTGCGATATCGTAACCTACACTTCTATCTAATATAGAACGATGCATGTCGATTTGCTTAAAAGCGTGTGACTATACCCTCAAATAATGCGGATCATGGCAGGTATATTTTCGCCAATTGTTCTATCGTCATGATAACACAAGGCAGTTACGTTTTAACGGCCAGTAACCAAAAAACTTCTTCCACATAGCTCTGTGTGAACAAAATCACCATCAAGTGTGTGGTTTCTGAACCATGGTAATTGCAACACATTACGAGGACAAAAAACTATAAAAAGCGAAATTGTTTGATTTGCGTGAACTTCATTGCACTGCCACATTTTTGTTAACTGAAATGTGTCGCCATTATGAAGGCAGTTAGCCGGCAGGTGGGTTAAGACCATAAGCAATCATGCTTCTCAGTCTGCTCCACGGCCTGTTTTGTTAATCATATTTTTGTAGTCGCTATGGTAGAGGTTAGCTGTTGTGCATGCATGTACGCGGAGCACTATGACACTCATCGTTTTAAATGCAACCTTGTATTTCTAGCAAGACAACAGACTGACACTGAAATAGCGTGTGTGGGTGTGGGTGTGTGTTAGTATACATATTTGTGTGTGTGTACATATATTTATATATATAAATATATATATATATACATATATATATATATATATATAAATACATATATATTTATATATATATATATATTTATAAATAAATATATATTTATATATATATATATATATATATAATATATATATATATATATATATATATATATATATATATATATGTGTGTGTGTGTGTGTGTGTGTGTGTGTGTGTGTGTGTGTGTGTGTGTGTGTGTGTGTGTGTGTGTGTGCATGGTTGTGCAACAGTGCGCACTTCCTCAACATATATTGTTTTGTATGCTGTATGTAAAGGGATATGCTGATTTATGGCCGTGTTTGTTCATCTCCGAGTCACTAAATATTCTATACCTACATGTATGAAGACGGTTATTCTTCATATCAACAATCTTGCTTTTAGTGGTTATATGCGAATTAGTATGTGCAATTTTAGAACAGACACGAACGGCTACACGGGGAGATATATTCCTGTCATCTACAGAGTCATAAGTAGGTACTTAATCCTAGGTGTGCTCTCCAATGACCAAAATCTTCCACAGTTAGAGTATTATAAGACAAATACAATCCTATATGGATGATATTAATTGGTAAACTGTGATTGTTTCTTGAGGGTACAGTGTTCGCATAATGTAAATAATAAGATAATTGGCCGACAGAGAAAAGAATGAAGATGAGCGATCGTGTAAGAAATTTCCACAACATATGTTCGAGATTCCAAATATATATTGTCACCTGCACTGCTCTAGAGCTAATTGACATGCTTGCATGTTTCACAAAAAGCAGCGTAACTAAAACAAAAGTGCATTGTGGCAAAATCTATATCTGAATTATAGAATTACCAGGTATACGTCATTTTTTATTTATTTTATTTATTTTTGTTATGCGTGTGTTTTAGTGTTGACGGAAGACAATGATATTTTACATACAGTTAAAATATGTAGGTCTGTAGCATATAATTAACGCAGTAAGAAGGGAGAGTTCTTCCAGAGAGCCCTGGTCATTTAGTAAATCGCCTGCTTAATCCTGTGAAACAGCCCGTCTCCGGCAACACCCTCACGGGAGGGTATGCCTATGCTGTTGTTACCCGGCGCTCGAAACGCACCGCAATACATCATGATTTTCAGCCCTCGAGATACCGTTAGTCATATGATTGAATATCATAGCTGTTTGCTGCCGTTAATCAGCATCCCTGTAGACGGAGCTGTGGCATTTATTCAGTTTGAAAATGTCTTTCAAATGCCAAACGGGGGTGCCATAGGCTTCCCCTTTAAATCACACAATTGTGAAATACCCAGGGTTGCCAAACCGCTAATCCAACTGGATGGTGGTGGTACAACAATCAGGTAGCGTGAATCACAGTCAAAATATAATAAAGGACGTTAATTACTATGGGCAAAGGATGCCTTATTCTTATCCACCATGACCTTCGGGAACGAGTATAATTTTTCCTATTGTTAATTACTCAATGAATGGTGCGTGCGTGAGGGCTATGAATGAATACCCACGCGATGGAAGCTGTATATCAACAATGATGACATATGTCATGAATCAGAAAAACGAGGTGCGCGGCGAGAATTAATTTTATTTGCGTACCGCACACGACGATATCGTAGTGAGCAAACGCGGCGACGATTCAATGGATTTTTTTTCGTAGGGTCTTATATCTTCTCGTTTTTGTTTTTGCAATGGGTCAAAAATCAAACAGAGCAATCAGGGTATAATTCGTTAGTTATCATTGTGAGTGTCTGTATACACTGTGAATATTCAATTAAATATTCATTGGATAAATTTAAGAGAAGATTATTTAGCGATAAATATATTTGTCCGATAAATTAGCTGATGTGTAAAGCATGGCCTGTACACGGCGTGCGAACAACGACTTAAGCTTTGAGAGGCTACAATGTTTCTCTCTCAGGCATTTTGAATATTATGAGCTCAACGGTGCAACAACTGCTTTAGTTAGACTTTCTGTCATTTCCATTCAGAGCTATAAAAAAGAGGAATTAGGCTACCGGATGCATATAGCACGTATTCGTTTCTGCGGAAAGTGAGTTCAAGATAGCTGAATCGGGGCAGAGTTTTTGCCTAAGCGTGACCCCTTGTATGGCATATTCTGCTTAAATGTCAACTTAAAGAGATGAGTACGTGAGCTTCAGTAATATGTTACAAACATCAAATTTGATTCAATTGCCGTAAAATAAATCGACATTTACAAGTCAATGCCCGCTTACTAGTCTTATTTCTAACGCATGGCTTCGATTGGGAAAATGCTATGATATAAGGATGCGTTTAAAATGCTCACATGCTGGTCCAAAAACAGAGAAAACACACCATTAGTCTAATGCTATTTGCATTCGATTTAGGGAGACAAGTTATATATTCATTATGACCAGTTCCATGTCAGAGTTTGTGGCGCCTTCCCAGCGATCAAACCTCCCCACTTGGGACAAATTTATCTTTGAGGCATTTTTTCGCAGTACCTTGCAATACAATCTATGAGTCCATAGAGCGTTCCTGACAGCTGTCGCATCCCACGGCCTTATTGGCACCTATAAAACTAGGCAGTGAATGAATCAAAGCTGTTTGCTAGTTTTCGGCGACGTAGAGAGGAACACTTGTGTCGCTGAACATCAGCAATCTACGGATATTTTGGAACAACTTGCAGCACAATACACGCACACACTCTCTCTCACACACACACACACACACACAAACACACACACACACAAACACACATACACACATATATTGATACACCAAGTGTGTGACTATTTCAATATGACAATTGTGTCTTATATAAATATATAACCTTGATATAGATATATATAGATATAGATAGATATAGATAGATATATATAGATAGATATATATATAGATATAGAGAGAGAGAGATATAGATATATAGAGAGAGAGAGAGAGATAGATATATATAGATAGATATAGAGATAGAGAGATATATATATATATCTCTCTAGAGAGAGATAGATATCTCTATCTATATATAGAGAGAGATATATCTCTCTCTATATCTCTATATATATCTCTATCTATATATCTCTCTATCTCTCTCTATATAGATCTCTATATATATATATATCTATCTATATATATATATATATATATATATATATATAGGTTGATATAAAAGGAGAAGTAAAGTAATCGCGGGTATATTTTCCTGTTTATCAAGGGGTTAAGTGAATATTACAAAAGATTAGAACATTTTGTTAGTTTTGTGTTTTGCGAAATTGAATCAATCAGATACATTACTAAATGTTATTACAGCATCCTTATAGATACACGATAGTGTCGACATTAATTACATCTTAATTTATGTGACAAATGTCAAGCCGCTTACACAAAGTTTTAATTCAGAAGTCTTTATGCAGTCTGTTTTGCTCTGAGCAGGAGGTTAAGACACAAATGCTGACGTCAAATAACTAGCAATCGGTGGCTTTGTTCAAGGCTTCGCGTCTACTGCATTAAAGCATTGCTTGTTGTACAACACTGCCCAGCTTATTATGACCCCGTAGAGAGAATGTATAAAGACTGCTGTCTTGGTTTCTGCTCGCATAGTTAGTCAGCCCGTTTACAGTTAGGCGAGACAATGACCGTTGCCAATAACTGCATGGAATGTTTGCATTTAACAACGCTGATTATGTATATGATTGAAGCAACGTGTCTGGGATTAATGCCGCTTGAGAAACGTTGCGTGTCAATTAACAGGTGAATACATTGCCTTCCATAATTCTTTATCTTCCAGGAACTCGGTCATCAGACAAACATGTAGATGAGAAGAGCAGTTGCGTGACTTTCTTTCACTTCAATCTGTATTTTGGTATATATATATCAGACCGAGAGCGTGCCTTCCTATTCTTCGTTATGCATCATGGGTCTATAAAGCATTTATTGGCAGCTGCAGAAATCCGTCGCCAGTAATGTAATACAACAAGCTCACGCAACAACTCATACGGTGTATTTCCTATTTCGCGAACCTATGCGCAAACGTAAGAGTTCAGGAACCTTACATGTTTCCTTTGGCATGCAAATATATTTTCCAGGGGCAGACGAATACTTCCAATTGCCATACTAAATTCTATTGAAATCGTCACATGTCTTTGGCGTAAATTATAACACTTATGACATATGGTCTATTAGGCGCCTTTAATGCAGTATTTACATATTTTGTTGGTGCATTGGGTGTCACCCATGATGTTATTGATTCTATGGTTGCTGTGTTTTCTCGTTGTATCATGTTTCCCCAGTAATTAGTCGAAATATTCGAACCAAGTTGTATAAATAATTATAGTGATTAATACGATATTGTACACATCAATCCACCAATGTTTAATTATATAGATGTCAATTGGATATCTGAATATGTTCATTGAAGTCCTGTAGCACATTGGACCATTGCAATTCATGATATGCAAATTGCTGTAAATATATGTGGCCGGCAGTCTATGGCTATCTGCAGTAATCAACACTTGAATGATAACTAGTTTTGTAGTATAATCTTATTGACAGGCAGACCCCGATCATGTTTGAATCTGATTCAGAAGCCATGGCCTCTACACGCGAGTACGTAGAAATGAATAAGGAAAATGTTGTATTTTGTAACATTGTTAGACAGACTAATTACTAATCTTCACAGGGGCCAAACCTGAAAGGAAATGCAAACTACATTTTTTTAATTTACAACATGTAATATGCTCCATAGCAACACCATCATAAACAATAGTAATGACGAGAAATAAACATCACTGAGGGGATCACATTTGATAGCTGTGCGGCATACTCTTATTACGCCTCACGTTCCGTACGGCACTTGACGTTATTTCTGGCTTTATTTGATCGAATTGAGTATCTAAATCAATAAAAAAACATATCACTTAATACAATAATGGCTAGCTAATTAGAAGTCTACGTTTTATGATGATCACTCGATCGATTACAGTGATTGAAGAATCATATGCTAAGTGATAGGTGGTTTGTCGCCCATTTATCTCATTTATACAATGTAACCAACAAGTCTACCCCATATGATGCGAGTTTATACGAGTCACAAGCTAAGTATTGAGCCCCGAAGTAAACATTGAAAGCCTACTTCCACAATCGATATTTACAATATATTTGTTTACACATAATCTCTGGTTGTTCTTCATTGTGATATTATTACAGCTGAGAATATAAATTCTTATATAAAATTACTTTCAGCAACTGTTCCAGATTTATCCACTAATGGTGAACAATGGTTGATTTGATAATGCAAAACTTACGAGAGGCTAGCCCCTATCTATATAAAGTACAAAGTATGCAAATGTCTGGCGCCTCTGTCTTTAAGCACGAGAGAACCCGTCGCAGCGCAGGAGTCTTTCGTCAGTCCCCCATTAACCAGTGCGCACAGTATCATAGGCAATACACACCTAACCGTCGGATGATCTGCAAGGAGGTAAATGCCGATAAAGATTGCGACGGGCCGGCGATCGGGATAGATGAAGCTACGTATGAAGAAAGTAGTTCCATTTTATTAATGACAGCGCTTCAATTGCGTCATCGAGTGAAAGTTGTTGCTTATGCGTCCTGATCCATAGGTCGATTAACCATGACTAAATAATGGATTCGCAATTGACTATTTGCGACATCATTTAATTTAGGAATGATTCTGCCATTCATGGTCTCTTTGTCCAGCAGCAATACCAGTGTAAATGGATAGACGGTAGGTTAACACAAGACACAGCGTACAAAGATCCACTATGAACACTCAAAGCATGATGAATTGAAAACTGAGTATTTGCGTGTTACGCCTTAGCTAACATTCATAACGGACAGGCTATTCAGTAAGAATTTTTCTCGTGGCAATCATATTCATGTAACAACCTCCCTCCGGTGGCGTTAAATCATTAATCATTAACTGCAAAGATCAAATAACAAGTCTTGTGATAGAACACGCATATTCTCTTTCACCATCGTCCTTGTGAAGCATCTGCGTACCCTTGACATCCTAAACACGTTGGTGACGCATCTGTGCGCTATTAATTGTTCTGTCTGAAACATATGCATGATCCTTGCCAAATTATCGAAAAGACAAAGGAAATGTTGTAGAAGTTATATAGCCAGGATAAGTGTGATTATTATACGTCAATAAATCAACTCCCTGTGCCCCATGGAATATTGCTCTATACAGTTGGAAGTAAAACATATCGCATATCACCACTATTAGATGCTGTTACTCGACACAAGCTGGTGTGAAAACAACAGTACGTGGTATCCTTTACCCTGGGTTGAAGCATAGGTAATCAGAACACAGGCACCATTTGACACTACTTATGTTGACTAAAGACACGAACATACCGATTTGTCTAATATTTCATCACAGCACTATTGGTGTTATTGACTTAAATCCTTAAACGAGCAGTGCCCCAAGTACATGTCGCCAATATTAAGGTTAGCTGACTGACGCATAGAACGTGGCACTGGCCGGTCTCTTAGATTGTATGTGTACATAACAGACCATTCAATTGGCAGGACAAATATAAGTTGGTTGTGAACTACTTTAATATCCGACCAAGCGGGTCCAAATGAATGTAAAACACACAAGAGAAACTACCAGGGAAGCTCTTGCGATATAGAAACTTCGAGCATAAAGGTCGCATCAAAGCAGCACAAGTAAAAATTGAATAATCAGTACGTCATTATGATTGCTGTTGAAGGCGAAATGTATCAAAGGCCAGGAGGTGATTAATAAGCTCACGTCACACAGACTGTCCTTGGTAATATCAAACGACACGGGGCATTATGGACACTCCTCAAGTGACCAGTGATACACTGGGCGTTAATACAGAATTGAAGCCAAATACACCGGCTCGAATAAATGAACTGCCCGTAAGAATGTCGTCCACTCAAATGCCATGTACTAAATGCCTCTGAGAAAACCGACATTAAGAATATAGCTTAGTGATATAGAAGACAGTGATGGATCACCGCAGCAACACCTACCACAAAACAGCAATGATGGATATCTTTTGGCTAATTGATCAGCATATATTTTCTCCCTAGATATTATCGGAAACGATGGAGTTAGATCACTGCGACAGAGAGTGAGTTGCATAGGAATGAATCAACCATTAAATACACAGCACCCTTTCTGCTGCTACAAAAAAGAGAACATATCATTGATCTAATGGTTTAGCGTTACATTTGTCACAGCAACAGAGCACTGATGGTTGATATGTACTCACCAGGGAGTTATATCATAAACCTATTCCACGTTTGACTTTTCGGATAGATAATATGTCTCATTATATTGAATGACAGATGCTTAATTCTCGACAACTTTTTCTATTCTCTAAAGCAGCGGGACGTTTTCACCGCACACAATAACGACTGTGAGCTTTGACTTTAAATTGACGTTCATCTGCGTCCATATGGACAATTGCCCAAAACCTCTGATTTGTACATAAAGTTGTAAAAATTTTAAAATAAATATTGTCTGTAATTCTTCATGTCATCTTACATGCTATTTGTTGCGCAATTGGAATTCAAGAACCATTATCATCAAGTGGCATCATATGGGGACAAATGCAAATGCCATGTTGATACGTATTTGTGTTTGTAATCCGGTGATTGTATATATGGAATGTGGAGGATGATTGAAGAGTCAGGGACTACAACGCAAATTCGGATGCATCTTCCATGAGCTGCCGTGCGGTTTAAACTAATATAAATTACTCACGGAGGGGTTACTCTGGAGAAAAATGAAGGAGAAAACAGAGGGTGCAACCCTACTCTTTCTTACATTTCCTCATTGCACTTAATATTGAAGAAGTGCGTTAATACGCTTTCAGTTGATATACTTAATTGTTGCATATTTCGCACATTACAGTCGTCTTCTAGCGAATATTGCATGACTCATGCAACTGTCACCGTGTTCATATTTATCACACAACAACAGAAGTGCTAAGACAGATTGCCACATCAGACTATCAGTAGCACTTACTTACTATTAGGCAGTCGAGGGTACAAGCTTTTAAAACTGTTCTAGGCATGCGGTGGGTTGTCAAGCTGTGAAGCACATTAATAAAGCTCTCGCATTTAGCCAGTGCATAATATAAGGTTCTACTTAGCGAATACGCATTCAGACTGAATATGGATTGTGAACGGCGCTATCCGAATGGTCTTTTCGCCACATTGTTACTTCGCCAAGAAAGCTTGTATGTTTCCGGTATAGCAAATAACAAGGAAACTACGATATAGTTATTCAGAACAAGCAGATGTTGAAATTAAAAGAAATATGCATTGTGGGCAAAGTCTTTAAATAATACAGACTTCTGAATCTTTTTGCGCAAAAAGTGACCTTCAATAATTAATAACGGGATCAATGTTACTTTGAACAGAAGGAGAACATGTAGCGCATTATCCATCATTTGAATTGTCCTAAACGTTATCGCCAACCGATATGTACGATACATAATCCTATGCAAATAGGTAAGTTAAATACACAATAACAATGTTATAAGTGATTTTGTATTAAGTGTGCCACATAACCACAGCATGGATTGGTTGTGTGTTTGTTATTTGGGATCTCCATCGTTATCTATCAGGATGTTATCGTTGCTCATGGTATTCTCTGCATTTACTCATGTTTTTGAACAGTTCTTATATGCCCCTTACCGTGCCTTGTTATTTTGTTTCAATGATGCGTAGATCCGTACTTTTGAAGGACGTTTATGATAATAAGTATTCATTTGCAAAGGCGTATAACGTGCAGGAAATCTTGGGAAAACAGCGCTGACATTTTCCTTGCTAGATTATAATTTCCCTCCATGCAATGTAAACGAAAACCTAATGATAAATGTTTACATCATTATTGATCGCAGTGTTTTTAAGGACGCGGTTTTATGTCACCAACACCGATTCGTGTGATGATTCACATTCAAGTGAACTGACAAATGTTTATAGCGATAACATTCAGAGTATTCACTGATATGCGTTCGTGTCTCCGGAATCCATAACAATGATCCAAGCGACTCAAAATGCGGAAATTGCAGGCTATCTTTAGGCCAATACAAGGTTCTTTAATTACGCTGGTTGATATCCTATCGTTTCTACTGTGAGGACCGGCTGTTCTCAAATCGCCACTTGTCAGGCTAATAATGGCTATCAATAGCATGCTTTTCGCCGGGATGGCTCTTTTATTCTTGTTAAATCGTGGCCTTATTTCCACCGAAGGCATTCGCATGAAAAAGGTGTAATTTGTAGGACAAGCTCTGTTAATAGCAGTTGGGTGTACGCTCATTGTGCGGTATCGACGATATACCCTGTACATGTACTGGATAGCAATATGATAGAACTTTTTCAATCATTTCCTCCGCAATCTGCAAGTTTCATGTTCTAACATGTAACAATATGGAAGCTTCAGACGTATTGTATGATATATTTTCATTCTATTATATTAATATTAATATGTGATAGTATTATGAAATGGTGTATCAGCGTTGATGCAACTAGGACAATTTAGTAAGCAGAATCGATTTGTGTATCTACTCCATTATTACTCTACGAATACGATTGAAGGCCAATGAATGGAGACTCGGCACAGATTATTACAATCCCCACAATTTGCAGTTCCTTACAGCAGTTGTGATTTGAGGCTATGGTCAGCTACAACAACAATACTCCAGGCCCCTTTTGCAATTTAAAGCGGAATAAATACGATGCCAAAGCTCACATCAACCGCATTGTCCTGAATATTCAGTA
>CM067356.1:71173954-71191917 GCA_034190875.2 Urechis unicinctus
TTATCACCGAAAATGGAGAGTATGGATCCTCTAGACATATGCCCATGTCGTGAGAACCTGCATATTTCATTCAATGAATGCCCAAAACTTTTTAAATCTGATAAACAAGGCACAAATTTTCCTTTGGATACATCAGCTGCATTGCGCCACACTAGTCTGCGTCTCAGAATTTAGAGCTTCCGCTACGCCTCTTGCCCTAGAGTCGACGACAAGACAAGGTCTAAAACTGGTGCGTCTGGATCATAAAAGTAGTTTGTGATACGCACCGTCGGTTTTATGCGACGGCATCTACATTGCTAAAGTCTGCGTCCAATAACAGCATCAACGGCATATTCAATCGAATCCGGCGGATTATGTCAACAGTAGATTAGGCAACATATCATGAAGATCTTCTCGAAATAACGATTACAAAGCGACTTCAAAAACGCCTTATTGTTTGTTTTTATCCAAGAAAATTGTCGTCTTTATGGGAACCCCAATAAATAAAGCAAGGAAGCATATATCAAGACGTTTGATCAAAAGAAACCATCCAAGCATATGAGCGATGCTCTTAGATGCATCTATTATTCAATGCAGTGCGCATTTATATAATATGACGATATCTATTTAAAACAGATGCACTCATAATTGATCAATGTGTATTGCTTTTAAGTTGATGACTATACTTAAACGGCCGTTTTAGCATATCATAACATATTCAGCCGATTTCATCACTGCCTATTGTTAACATCCTAACAGTATACACTCCTCATACTCGACAAAGCCTCATCGCTATAAATCTGCAAATCACTATATATTCGGCCAATATACATGCATGCAACTATACGAATTTAAAAGTATAAACTAGAGCATTCTTAGGTTTAGCAGCCACTATTACTATTACAAGTTACAAAGCTGATTGATGAGCATGTTTCAATCTTTCGTTCCTGACATTGGGGATATCAATTGCTTATTGCATCGGACATCATCAATATACGGATGTACTTATCAGCTTGATTACACATATTACAATAAGTGGGATTCATACAATGGTAGCGGCACGTCCGACATGCAATTATTCATATATCAGAGCATACGCATGAACCTCGTAAAGAGAAGCATGTGTGTGCTGCATGATAGATCTCTCATTGCATGGTGTGGGCAAAGTAGATTGCATTATTAAATGCGATTTTAAAAAGACTATTTGCATTGGGAAATGTCAGTGAGACAATACAGGCAAGTTATTGAAAAAGTGCACAAGTTGTCTGAATAACAGAGCATATGCATCGTACAATGAGGATGTTGAATTTTTCCATTCATGGTATTAGCATACGGTCGCGTTATAATGCACGCCTCCTGATACATGATTAACAAAATTAGAATCACGTCAAAATGCTTGGTTTCAATAAGTAGCGTTCATCATTTAAGAGAGGTAAGCTACATTGTAAACCGACGAAAACATTTATGTCCGGCCATCTCTGGCTCATAGCAGTAAGCAGCACGTGAATGATTACTAGTTCTGCAGTATAATGTTACTCGTATTGTATTTCAGGCTGGATTGTGTAGGTTTCACGCGTAAATATCACGTTCTTTTATGGTTATGAATGTGTGGCTGATGTACACGACAAATATTATTGTGCATTAAATAATGCTGATCAGCAGGATGTAACATCTCTAACGTCACATCAACAAGATTATAACCGTTGGTCTACTAATACATTAATGCACTGAAAAATGCGGGAGCTAAAAAACAATTAGCTAATTCGATATATATCTGCAGAGTGTATCAATCGATATGGAAAGAAGGTTGATATTTTTCAATAGCATCCGTCGCCTGCATAACATTAACCTACTTTGAAGTGCTAAATAAAGTTTCTGTCACTTTCTATGTAATAACGCGTTGCACAATGTTGCTAACAAACAATCCGAATAATATGAAATATCATTAACCACCTATATATTACACACAGGTTGATATCCCGACGCTGATGCTGAGTAGAGGCGATTTACGGAAAAGTGATTGCGAGCCAGGTCGAAGTGTAATTACATTAGAACTTTTAAGGCAACCATCAGATGCGTTGATCAGGACATTAATATTCGCTGAAACAGTGAGGGATCCGCAAAAAAAAAAAAATACATGAGCATATCTTTAACCTTATTTATCACTCACGTGCTAGACATGCAGAAGAGTTATGAATTATTAATCCAATAATAAACGTTGCAGATGTATTTTCAATGGTCATGAACACTACACATTGATAGGCTTGTTAGCAAGTTATATTTATTCCATTGCACTCTTATTGAACTATTGTTGTGAATGAGTCGCATGAAGCTGCTTGCTAAAGTTAGTTTGGCGGGTTTAATTGCATGCAAAACAAATTATGCTCCGAAATTACTTTGCACTTATGACATCCACAGCGAAGCATAAAAGTGATGATGTTTATGTCATCTTTTGTTTGGCATCGAACACGTTAACTAAACGATGGGGCGCTCCGAATGGCCAATTTTAACGACGCAAGGATATGGAAAAAGATACATCTATCAACAAATGCGCACTGCAAATACTCATAATGAGCACACGGTGGTCAGTCGCTTGAGCTCTCTCGCAGCAGGCATAACGCAAAATTTTGGGGAAAGTAGGAGGATAATGAATCTAAACGACGGCAACCCTAACGACTTTATAAAACATCGGATACCTCATTTTTGCTCGTTATCAATTTGGTGAATGCGTCCTGCACTTGCCGATCACGTATTGGGGCCACGACAACGAATGTGAGGCATCGGCCAACCATTAACATTAAATAATGCTATGTTATGGTCCTATATTTCTATCATCAACAGCTGTAACAAGGTGAATTTAATGTAAAATGTGATGAAGGGGAGAAGACGGACGCACTTTGATGCATAGTTTTATCTTATTTACTATATTGTTGGTTATATAGCCAGCTAACACACACAAGAATGATCTTTATTTGCACTTTCTTGGTCCAATTGAGTTTTTTTTGCAGTAAAGTCAACAGCTGGTTGGGCACTTTAATTTGTGTTGCTGTGATATCAAGGCACAAGTTCACAGTCTTCCCCCTTGGGTGTTTCCAGGGATTCCGCCGAGGTACCGTCGATAAAGGAAAACACAACTGCGTGGTAATGCTTATCCTATGTTTCAAAATACACGTGCGAGAGTTTGTAAATGAGGTGTAGTTGGCTCTCTTGTTGCGTGCTGTGTGCTCTGTCATCTTGTATGTAATGTGCATCCGTAATAAATGACAATAGAAGCAAGTTACGACACTTTGGCCACTTTAAATTGAGTAAGAGGTTTGTGCGGTCAAATGATATTCATGAGTAGAATATATCTGATTAAATAAGGTTTTCGCACCGAGTGCTGTCAATTCGGACGCATTTGATAGGATTGAGAATAAATTCGCCGAAAATAGGGTATATCTAATTGCATTGCGACATGACTCGGCGTGGATTTGACTGATGAATATGTATCTTGACATAAGATTATTTTTTCCGCAATTTGTTGGATGGTCTGTGATGTTGCTCCATCCATTATTCCTTGCCAGAGGGAATGGCAATGCACGATTTGGTAAACATTAGTGCATTTCTACGAAAAAAACCAACTCTGCTCTGTGAAATATTCGAGCTATGCTGGAAGCGCAAAAAAAGTCATCATTTACTTGCCTTGAACTGCCAATAGGTGCATATTATTTCCACATGAGGTGTTTAATATAGCTAGAACCACCATGCTTCATATTTGTTCAGTAGCTATGTGACAGCTGCAGCCTCGAATGTATAACAGTTGCCACAGCAATTTATTACCTCAAAGTGGAAATTTTCTTTTGGCCACGGATGCGCCACCAATTCTGACTAGTTATAGATGTATTGTCATTGCAGATGGACTAAATATATGTTTACTGTGGTTGAAATAATGAGATGCCATTTACTTTCGTGCTTCTTATAGTGAAATATGTGTGTTGGCATTTGCAAAACTAAAGTAATCTAGTTTTACATGATATCACTATCGCAAATGCTGCCACGCGGTAGAAATAAGACTTATAAGCACTCTTTGCGTTGTAATTGCGGATTTATTTTACAGCTATATATTTATCAAATTATGGCAAGTTTAAAGCATAATTTACGTATAATTTATCACGTAAGCAGGAGCAATTTTCTAGTAATGTTGGCATTCAACAGTTATCTGTTTCAACTACGAAGAAACAAGCTGTAATGTTGTACTAATCTTCCAAGGCGATGTAGACTTCCGTAGAACGTATTCGTGTGAGTACCTTTAATTATTCGTTCAACGGCTTACTTTCTCTGTTGATGGCTCTTGACGAAAGTGGGTAGCTAAAATTTGTACTTACTTACAAATGCAATATGTTTCCCCAGTCAGAACTCATATCCGCCCTTTCATTTTGTATAGTTTTGTATGTATATTTATATGTATCATCACGTGCATCACTTACAAGTAGTCTAATTTATGTCTTGTCGTTCACAACTTTTACAATATGGGGCTCCTGTAGTGTTAGGTTGCTGGAGACATGATGACAAGTATGGCACAACATGTTTGCCCTGTTGTCACGTTGCAGCATTGATTAATTGTTAAGAGTACCCCTGGATTTATCTCTGTGCGTAAAGATAACAGGTGTTCGCAGAAGATAGGTACTTTTTATCGCGGCATTAACTTTTTCCGGGAATCTATTAGAACACAGCAAAAAGTGTACTAGAGCATCTGTCGTTGCCTTGTTCGAACTTTGCCTCCTGGTCAATGGAGCGATAAAGCTATCAAAGGCCAGCTAGGAATTGCGAATCGAAAGGTCAGCTTCTGCATGAAAGCTGCAACACCGACATATTAGTCACAAGCGAGAAGGATATAGAAGCCGGGGTAAATTAAAGGTAAAGGAATATATAAATTGCTATTTCGAAACTGATGCAAATATCACTACACTGTATGTATGTTTACAGAGGTTACAAAAACCTAGATGCTGTTCACATTATTTTTGCTTTGTTTTCAGCCAAATTTGTTGGTATTTTTAAAACTAATATAATGTAGACTTATATCGTCACAACCGCTAATGTTATTTAGAAGCAGGACGCTTTTTATTGGTAATAAGAATTAATTTTTATTCTATTTATTCTATTATAACTCCAGCTATTATGGGGCACTCGCTCACTTATAATGAGGTCATAAGCACTCCCCAAAAACGATGACATTTGAACAGTTATATGCCTTGCAACGGGTATAAACGGGGCCATAGCTTTGTGCCAGCTCAGTCATGTTGTGTAGATTTTCTGCGGAAAAAGGACATGAACATGATAGGCACACGATTAGCTATCAGTGGTTGGCTCCGAAAAGTAATACAAATAGCTTAATGACAACTTTCGACCCATAGCGTCTTCCCAACGCTTACTAACAGATGGTATAGGATTCCCCACTCATGATTCATTCTGCTTGGGGAATGTCATATATCTCATGGCATATATCACTTATATGTAGTCTTATTTCAGATTTTCAAATAAATATCGACCTTCCCATAGTGTTACGTTACGATAAAATTGACATATGTCGGTGCTCTATAGCTTGCAGATATTTACTAGTTTTTACGACGGGGCCCAACCCAATGGACATGTTTGCCATATATCAAACACCAAGATGTGAATACGCATCATGGTTAATGTGTTTCTAATGACATTGAATATTAGGGTTTCTGGCAAGTTTCTAGTTGT
Source organism: Urechis unicinctus (assembly GCA_034190875.2). NCBI lineage: Eukaryota > Metazoa > Annelida > Polychaeta > Xenopneusta > Urechidae > Urechis > Urechis unicinctus. Next base: position 71,179,661 of record CM067356.1, read on the forward strand.
GCAGATGGTAAATGTTGGGAATAGTTGTGTTCTATCATTCCAAGATTTTTTTTGTTAACATCAAACCAAGCAAGTGCAACGTACTGTACAACAAAACTATGTAGTTTTGGTTTTACACGGCTACAATTTATTTCTAGTCAACAGAGAAGTCTCCGCATGCCTTTTTTCTGCTCATTAAAGTGATCATAATTCATCACGGAAAATGTCTATACGAGCCCGGCATGTTATATTAACGATAAGTTATCAAGTGCCGCTTTTAAAACCTGCCTTTAACAGTTAGAAACATATAGGGCAGCTTATAACTAACAATTTGCTTTACACAGCCGGCACAACAATAGATAACAGTGGTTTATGTTTCATGATATGCTACTTCAACTGTCTTTTTATAACAAAATTATCATAGGTTACATCGTTTTGGAAGCAACGTGTGCTCTTTGGAGCATTCGTCGCCCATTGATGCACAATCACCGACCTTGTTAGATTACCAACGAGTAATGAATCAGAAATTCTCTGTAGCTTCTGAAATCCTCAAGGAATCAATCACCTGGGATACCGTGACCGCACATGATTTTACCAGGGCTAGTTTTCTTATCCCAGATAATGGAGAGCATGGATGCTTTAGACATATTTTCCCATGTCGTGAGAATCTGCATATTTCATTCAATGAATGCCAAAATTTTTTTAAATCTGATAAACAAGACACAAATTGACCCTTTACTTTGATTGTGTTAAACAATGGGTCTTATACTCACGCCAAGCATCCTAACTTAATCAGATTCAAATGCCGATTAGAAACTAAAAACTGACAAAGTTGAGGTTGGTTTGACAATGAAATTGGTTTGCCTCCACTGTAGTCTGGTAGTATGAGATTCGACAGGTGCTTAACGAAGCACCGATGATGTACGTACCAGTACATCTTCTGGGGAGGTCGCCATTTCTCGATAGACATTGTGTACAGTTGTATCCTGAGACAGAACAGCTGAAGCACACCCCTGTCACACACCACAGCAATAGAGTATCATTTCCTAACACACCCATTATGTCGCGTTCACCCAAGCGGATTGTGCTAGTTACACCCCCCATCGCCGCCTTAATATCGCGCCCCTAACTCACTAACCTAGTCCACCGCTTCGCTCCAAATATCCCTATCTTTCCAAACACAGAACCAGTAGCCACGTGTTGGAAATTGTTATTAACTTTATAACCCTAATTTGGTTTTGGAAATTAATATAGAAAACTCACAATCACAAAGACCATTATCACATTTTTGGTGAGTACATCCACTGCATGCTGCGCCACGGACAAAGGGAGGCCGGCCTATGACATTGCATCTGCACAGAAGAAAACAAGATAATATGGTATCTAGCGATTTCTGAGCAATCATAACCGGATTATTCATCACCGACGGATAGTACAGCAGTAATCTCCCAATCATTCCTCAAATCACCAGCATCACACCAGTAGTCATTGAATCATCTCTCCATTCACCGACATCACACCAGTAATTACTGAATCGTCTTTTAATTCGCCAACATCACACCATTAATCACTGAATCATCTCGTTATTCACCGATATCACACAGTAATCACTCAATCGTATCGTAACTCACCTACATTACACCTGCAATTACTGATTCGCATCGTAATTACCAACATCACACAGTAATCACGGAACTGTCTCGTAATTCACCAACAACACACATGTATTCACTCAATCGTATCGTAATTCTACAGCATCACACAGTAATCACTGAATTGTCTCGTAATTCACCAGCAACACACTGTAATCATTCAATCATCTCGTAATTCACAAACATCATACAGTTATCACTCAATAATCTCGTTATTTATCGACATCACACGGAAATCACGGGATCGCCTAGCAATTCACCACCGTCACGCCAGTAATCACCGAATCATCTCGTAATTCACCAAAATCACGCCAGTAATCTCGACTTCCATAACTATTTCGATAAGAACAATAGCCTACCCTTGGTGTCTCTCTAAAGGTCATCTTACATCGATATATAACAGAAGTACGCACGAGACGATGCAAGCTTTTCAAGAACACGGATAGCATGGATAATAAAGCAAGTCTGAAAAAGACTTTAATGCCGCGCCTCTGGTTGGAAAAAATTTGTGGCATTATAATAACTGACGCTGGGTTGTAATTAAAAAAGACGTAGCTTGCGTTGCTGGCAACCTGCGCGCCTTTGAGTGAGGGACATTTGTAACAGCAACATCCAAGCTCCTGTGTCGTGGCCCAAACCATCTGTAACAACAATAGCACCAACAACGTAACATGCGTAGACTTGAAGGCTGTGTAGTGGTTGTCGCATGCAAATACTACGGCTATTGCATACAGTGTTTATTTACATATACACACATAAAATATTTAACTGTAGCGGCCACACACGATGTCATTCATTGTTATAGGGTCAACGCCCTCTTGGCAATCTAGTGTAGCCAGGTAGTTGTATTGGATTTTGTTGTACAAGAGCTGGGGAGCTTGCGTCAGGTTCACACGTACATGCGTACTGATTCTGACCGATACTGACGCACCACATATAGCAGTGTAATACCAAATAGCGACGAGAAAGATAACTCAAATAAATGTAAACTTTAAGCGGCAAAACATACTTATTCTGTGGTAGCACCAAATAGTAACGAGAATGATGTGAGAATTCAAATAAATGTCAAATTAAAGCGGAGAAACATACTTATTCGGTGCTCTCTGGGGTTGGCCTCGGTAGAAATCGCAGCCTTGTGCCCACGTCTGCGCATGTCTCGCCAGATCATCGCTCCAGTACTACAACAACACACGGCCCACACCAGGCAAACAATGAGCAGGGATTGACAACGGCATCACTATAGGGAACGCAACGTGCATATAATGACGAAATACACAAATATGATATTGCTCGGATTAAATGAGGAAGCATGATATTTCTCAGATTATAGAGCAAATATGGTATCTCTCGGATTAAACAAGAAATATGATATTTCTCCGATCAAACAATAGGGATGACATTTTTTCGGATTAAACAGGACAAATGATTATATCGCATTATTAAGGAGATGTTGAATACTTGTTGAACGGCAACCGCATGGCTATAATCTTACAATCGGTGTTCACCATGTTCATCATTATTCTAAATCGGTATACAATATTCTAAATAACTAGCTATAGCTTCGTGAGCTGCGTAATCATAGAGTTTATAGAAACATGCTCGCATCATTGTAAATGATGTGTCATCATAGATCTTGCATATCAAATAGAATAATGTATTGGTATTAAGGTAAGTAATGTATACATTATACTATCTGCACGTATCCAGGTAATCCGTGCGTTTGTATCAATATACGTGCTAGTATCAAGATAAACATCGAACTTGATTCTGTGTAATTGTGCGTAAGAAAAATGTGTAAGTATCAGGGTAAACTGCGAGTTGGTATGAAGTAGCTGCGTGTTTTCGTCGGTGTTGGCTGTGTGCTTATATAAGGTTAAACTGTGTGTCAACCTCCGGGACTCGCTCATTTCTCCATGGGTTAAATGGTGTATCAGGACAATCCACATGTGACAGGGTGTGTTTCTATGTGTCAGGGTAAACAACGTTACCAGTGTGTGTCATGGTAAACAGCGTGTTTAGGTGTGTATGTGTGTGAGTGTGTGTGTGTTCCCATGTGTCAGGGTTAACAACGTGAATCTATGTGCGTGTTTCCATGTGTCAGGTTAAATAATGTTATTCTGTATGCGTGCTCCAATGTGTCAGCGTAAACCAAGTGAATCTGTGTGCGTGAGTCAGGGTCAACATCGTCTTCCTTTTTGTGCGTGTTTCTCCTACTACGTTACGGTAGGCGTTATTCCACCTGCGTTAGTGATCTAACAGAGAGGACGTTCAAACTGAGCAACCGAGGGCGTCAGCCTAATATATTCAGTGTGTCAAGATCGCTACCCTTGTCAAGCCACATTCCTAACTACATCATCAGCCAGATTCCTCACTACATCGTCAGCCACAGACCTAACTATATCATCAGCCACATACCTCACTACATCATCAGCCACATTTCTCACTACATCATTAGCCACATTCCTAACTACATCATCAGCCATATTACCAACTACATCATCAGCCACATTTCTCACTCCATCATCAGCCACATGCCCAACTACATCATCAGTAACTTTCCTAGCCACATCATCAGCCAAATTACTCACAACTTAACAAGCCACATTCCTCAGTACATCACGAGTCATGTCCTCATAAAAAATCAACTAAGCCCTATCCTACAAATAATCACAACGACCTACCACACGCAAATACTACAACGTGCCACTGTACGTAGCCATGTGCAAAGCCATTCTTACAGCCAGACAAACAGCAACTCATTCAGCTAGATAAACAATCGCTAAACAGTCCGACAAACAATATCTAAGCACAGCCAGACAAACAACAACTACCAACAGCCGGATAAACAACCACTGCACACATCCTGATGAGTAACAGCTACACACATCCATACAAACAACAACTACACACATCCAGACGAACAACAACTACACACATCCAGACGAACAACAACTACACACATCCGTACAAACAGCCACTTCACACAGCCAGATAAAAAACAACTGCACACAGCCGTATAAACTAATACGTACAGCAGGTTGAACAACTGCTACACACAGCCAGACAAACAACCATCATACACAGCTAGACAAACAACCATCATACACAGCCAGACAAATGACCAACATGCACAGCCAGACAAACAACCGACATACACAGCCAGAAAAACGACCAACATGCACAGCCAGAAAAAGGACCGACATACACAGCCAGACAAACGACCGACATACACAGCCAGACAAACGACCAACATGCCCAGCCAGCAGACAAACACAATACACAGTCAGATAAACTACATATACACACATCAAGATGAACAACAACTACGCAGAGTCAGATAAACAACAAATATACACAGCCATACAGACAACCACAAGGCACAGTCAGACAAACCAACTGCTGACATCCAGACGAACAACAGCTACGCACAGCTACGCACAGCCACACAAACCACCACTACACACAGCCAGACGAACTACACACAACCACACCAACAACAAATACGCAAAGTCATATGAACAACAAATACACACAGTCAGATAAACAACACCCAGCCAGATTAACAATCACTACCCGCAGTCAGATAAACAACTATTACCAACAGCCAGACAAACAGCTAATAAACACAGCAAGATGAACAACCACAACACACATCCACATACACAACCACTACACACAGCCAGACGAACAACCACAACACACATCCACATACACAACCACTACACACAGCCAGACGAACAACCACAACACACATCCACATACACAACCATTACACACAGCCACACGAACAACCGCTAGACCTTGTTCATCTGACACGCACACCGATGCACATTGTTTAGCCTGACATATTGGAATAAATACACAGATGCACGTTGTTTACCTGACATGCACACATATACACATTGTTTACACACAGGAACAATTACACAGAAACACATTGATTACCCTAAAACATGGGAACACGTACACAGATACACATTGCGTGTGTCTCGATCACTGACGTAACCTTGCCTACTTCCCGTATGTGGGTATTCTGGATTTCCACGCGCGGCCAAGACAAAGTGGAAGTGACCAAGACCGGATCTCATCCGATGCAGGGTAGAGATTATGGTGGTTTATACAAAGGGTTTATAGCTGCGCTAAGAAGGCTCTCTTCGAGCGGCTCTGCGGTGATCGCTTTCCTAATTATAATACATTGCAATCGTAAGGAGGCGGTATCGTGACACAATTAAAAGCGTATGGGAATACTCACTGCGATTGTTGAGATCGGGAAAAATGTCTTTTCACATAGCCTTGCCACTGCCAAAACACTTCGCACAATCGGCTTATGAATAGCGAAAATAGCAGGTACACTACTAAATAAATATCAACTTGATAAATTATGGAAAACAATTCGCCTCTAACAGTGTCCGCGCATTTTACGATTCTCGATCTTTCATGTCCGCACTTTGGATGGTAGTTTTAGATTGTCAATAAATGTCTGAAACAAGGGAACTGGCCTTGGGTCGACATAAACATTTTTGGTATGTCAGGTGGAAGAGAAGGTCTCGAGCGAAGAGTTTATAGCTACGTTGAGGTGCGTGATGATTATGCAATTGCTCGAAAGACACCTCAACTTAAGGAGACGACACAATGAAATCAATAAAAGCACATAGGACTGTTGATCCAACGTCTAGTGGCTCGGCGGCTGTTAAAGATATGGAGTCATCTGATTGGTCGAGGTGACTACTGCTCTAAAGTAAACCGATCATTCCACGAGGTTTTAAGAGACGCTATGACAAGACACTATGACAATAACGTTTTGGCTAACAGTTGGCGGCTTCACATATATCCTCCGATGGAAGCCTCGATTGAACTCTCTTAGCGAAGCTATAAACTCTTTAATCAACTTACCAAACCTGACGGTCTACCATCAACACCCTCACATCAAATGTCTTCACCCATTTCTAGAATGAAAAAGGTTCTGACTCAGAAGGTGAGCGCACCAAGCATGATAGGTTCTTGTATCAACATATGGACATGATAAATTTGTATCTCCGTGAATAAAAACGTTTCCAGCCTGCAGATTACTCTAAACCATTCATAAAAGTATATCATGTTTATTTTAATGTGAAATATTTCCAGGTACAACTTGTGTCTACACATTCGACCGGTTGCTGTACCCAAATGACACCGAGTTTGTGACAGCGTTAATTTATATGCACGTCTATTACTTCCTTGACACCAACGCTGGGATCAACGTTAAAGATGTACCCTCTTACCACGTCTGCAGTGGTGACAAATCGCTGGCGTTTTAGAGAAATAAAGCCAACATCATCTTGTGTATTTTGTTAAAAACATCCTGTACGCCTAATATTCAATAATAGCTATGTCTTTTGATTACACTAGCTAATGAATTATAGAAATTTAATACTATTTAATGCATATCCAATGAACTATGGTACTTGATGGAACACAAAAGCTCATAAGCCTTGTACTCCAACCCAATAGCCCCGCAAAAGTTCCACGACATATTCTTACTCCACCTGTTCGAATCCTCCCATTTTTGAACCTTTGTATTTGATAGAGACCCGACACCGTCAATTTTCCTTTTGTTTCCAGTTTTCGTGACGCCGCAATGTTTTTCATCTGAGTTTATGAGAAGGCTATTTGTGCTGTCGGTGACAACAGCCGAGCTGATTTTTATGACAATTGAGCTGACGTTTACTATTTTATAAGGAATAAAAAAATTGACCAAAATTTACAAAGTGAAATTCGATTTTTCAATTCAACGCTCTTTCAAAACAACGAATATTTTGATAGCATATGTCAATCATCAAAGTTTAGTAATTTTATCAGCTTTAAGAAAATGTTATTTGTTTTACGATCAGACGATAATTGGTGAATTAATTGCGAAAGTTTGGAGATTTTGGCTATCCGAATTTTTCCACATGCTACAATTTTTTTGAGGAAGCATTATTTACAATTAAGTTTATCAAGAAAAAGTTTTATAATCAAATTCTAAAGCATGGAGGTATCAAGCATTGAACTTTTTAAATTGTTTTTAAAGTTTGATGCTTAGACGACGGGAAAGGACGTCATCAACAGCCATAATATTTTAGGTTGCAGCTTACCATTTTAGCATAAGCATATACTTATAACGCAGATGAGATACAGTTGTTCGTGACAACACACAATGGCACGCGGACGCTTATATTGATCATCTGTCAATCACAAGAACGCGTTCCCTATGCGTCTACATGCTTGTTGGTGGCCGAGCAAACAGAGTGTTCGTGCAAGGAGATTTATTGTATAGCGTATCCACTCGATAAAAGAGCTTTGGGCACACAGATAACTCCTTGCGATTAACTACCACCACACGGTTTGTTTTTTCGTCAGCATATATTTGTTAAAGTACTTTACTTGCAACGTCCCCCGCGTTGCCTTTATGTGGAACAATCCAGCACTCGGTCGACCACTAGAGCAGTTTAATGTGGACGGAGCACTGGCAAACAACCTTTATTGCTGTAAAGACGAGACAACAGCATGTTGAAGTCTCAATCAATTTTTACAGCTTGATAATAAACTCGAAGGCTGCTCGTTATTAGAGACACAAGTGATAAAGTGCGAGATTCGGAATAAGTCACATATTGTAGCATATACAGATTGAAGAGAGCCTATGGGTTTATGTACGGTTTATATATATATATATATATATATATATATATATATATATATATATATATATATATATATATATATATATATATATATATATATATATATATATATATATATATATATATATATATATATATATATATATATATATATATATATGGTAGAAATAGAGACTATCGAATCATAGAAGAGAGCGCGCCTCAGGGCAACACAACGTAAGTCAGTTATCACTACAGACACTCCCTACTTTCAAGTGACAGTTTATATAAGGGGCTCTCCCTGTTTCTAATGAGCGTATGTGATTTTGACTGGAGCTCGTCTCTCAAAGTGCAGAAAGCTGAGTACGCATAAATTTGCTTTCTCTGCTTTGTTTATCGCCTCGTGCAAGAAAGACGGACTTCTGTTCATTAGAAATACCATTATGTCGATGGTTCGTCGAGAGTGTCGTCGGAAGCAACAAATTACATAAAAATTCGTTTTTGGGTAGATACATGGACTACCAGATATTTGGATATTTTTTTTACTCTGTTTCATTTGATGGCTTTAACACATCACCCTGATACGACGCCCTGACTTTAACACATCATGCTGATACGACGCCATGACTTCAACACATCACGCTAATACGAGACCATGACCTTAGCACATTATGCTAATACGACGCCATGACTTAAACACACCACGCTGATACGACGCCATGACTTTAACAACGTCACATGTTGGATACACGTTCATATACTTTATCAATTGAAGGCAGTATTAATCTTCAGATTACGAGTATTTATAATTCTGAATTGAAGTTTACTTGGTTGTTCATTCGTGTTACGGCTTAACGCACAAAAATGGTTGTAAATGAACCGGTGTTGCTTTCTAACAGGTGTCCGCATTATATATAAATATATATATATATATATATATAGATATATATATATAGAGATAGAGAGATATATATAGATAGATATATATATATATATATATATATATATATTTATATATAGATATATATGTATATTTATATATATATTTATATATATACATGTCTATATATATGTATATGTATATATATGTATATATATATATGTATTTATATATACATACATATATATATATATTTATATATATATATATATATATATATATATATATATATATATATACTGATATATATATGCATATATACAAATATATATTTACATATATATATGCTTGTGTGTTTTTATGTTTATGTATATTTATGTATAAGAGCTGTGACCTAACTTCATGAAACATAGTCCAACAGTCCATAATCATGACAGATGGTTAGGTCAAAATAATTGCTGATACATAAGCGACGGGTGGTGGTCGATTGTGTATAACGAACAGCGGCTCTTCGCTGATTTCTTTTCCTATGCTCATAAATTGTCATGTCCGCTTAACTGTAAGATGCTGCTTTTGATATATAACATACAGTTTAGGGTAAGGTGACAAACTAAAGCAAATATGTGTCTTCACTAAACCAAGCTGGACTTGAGTAGCTAACGGAGGAAGTCCTTAATGCGCCGAGGCTACTTTTTATCAAGTGAACTGGGTATGCTTTACAGGTATAGCACGACAAGAATTGAGTCTATAGGATATATGTTAAGTAAATAGTGACTTATCGCGTGCGTTTTTATATGCAGCCAGGTGAATGTGTATAGACGTGCCCAATTGAATGAAAATTTTATAGTTCAACCAAACTCATCGTTTTCTATGCGTAGAGCAACTTAACTCAAAGTACTACAAGAACATATGTAAGTTGGCTCGGTCTAAAAAAACATAGAACTGTTGACGCATTGAAGACGTTTTCTTGTGATTAACAGGCGATCAATATTATCGTCTGCTCTTTCTTTGTGTCATTGTCGGTCGTTTCGCCAATAACTTTATCGACATCACGGTTCTGCTCTGAACAGAAAACGGTAAACTCATGCTTATTGAAACCCTCCACCGTTCGAATGTGATTGCTTGTGTGCACTTAGTCATTCACGCTCAAGCACATATACATTCACTAACCTACCCGTTCACGCCACTCGTCTACCCAGTCACCCATTCACTTACTCGATCAATTACTCACTCCTGCACTTATCTGTCCATTCACTTACATCCCCGCCATTTTATGACATTTACTGATCTCCTCCCGCCTTACGAAATTCACTAACCCTCTCCCACCTTACGCCATTCACTCACTCCTCAATCCACTAACCAACAGACTAGCCAACTAACCTCTGGTGTATTCCATTGTTCACTCACCCTTTTGATCTAGTTCTTAACACGCACAAATTTACTCATTCACTCACTCACTAACTCACTTAGTCACCCACTAACACGCACACACTCACCACAAGACGGGCCGCGCACTACAGCTATACTTCAATTTCTCCAGCATTCACTGGTTGTTTAGGTTGGGGTTTGCATGAACCTGGGGTTACATAAGATGGAGGTGTACATCACTTTTAGGTTTACACGATACTTAGGTATGCTAAGCTTAGGTTGTCATTATATCTAAATTGACATGAATTTGACGTTTAAATGCGTACGTTAGTTATTACCGTTCAAGACTTTGATCCATTTAACATGATATATAGGAAAGCGTTACAGGACTCCATTGGTAATGTGCTTCATCATATCGCTGATACTGTTCCAATGACTGCATTCCATCAGCTTATGAGGCGCCTGGTGTCCTCTACTTGTGCATTAAGTATCGGCCCATAATTGACAAAGTTATTATGATTTTTTGGAAACCACAATTCAATTTTTGGTGACCATCACCGTATATTGATGATTCTATGAGCGATCAAATTAATGATATAAATCATGCTGTCCGGGCAAGGATCGATTCACAATGAATTTGCCGACTCAGCTTTCTTTTGAAATATTACTGCGGCGTGTCATACTTGACAGCATGTCGATGAGGCAAGCAGAGTGCAGCGATAACCTTTGTACTCACCGATTTTTTTTAATGATACGACAATTAATAAAGAAGAAATGTCGTGCTAACTTCCGTTTTACTCATGGCCCGGATACTAGGGTATCAATGGTTCAAATCGTAGAGCAGGAATTTGGGGCTACAATGGTTTGGCATGTGGCGATATTGACCCACCTCAATACAAAGAATGATTTTGAATTGTGCGGACACTCTATTACATAAACGAGAATATAATGTTTTGAAATGAACACCGAAGAGCATATTGCTAAACTTTGAGGTTTTGTAAAAGAGTTAGATCTACATTAATATGAGACGAGAAAATAGAACTGGAAGACGAGCTGAGAGATCTTGTGGGTGATATAGAGGACTTGAAGAATATTATGAGAGATCTAGGGTTTAGAAACGCTGATCTTATGGAGCGAGTGGAAAGAATAGAGGAACCTGTCAGTAAGTGTCACAAGCTTGTGATATCTGACAAAGGCGATATCAAAAGGGCAAAGGGAGTGAAGAAGTTTGTGGTTTAGGGGCACCATGCACAGTTCTTAGAATCTCTGTTCACGTGGAAGCAGTTCCATCATGGAATGAACATACTACGCAGTGATGGTCACAAGATGTATAGGCTACACGTCAACAAGGTGTCACTCTCTCCGTTTGACCCAAAAAGATGAATAGGTTCGAATGGAGTCAATACTTTAGCTTATGAACACACTAGTAACACATGTAAACTTATTTTGGTAGAGGGTGGGCCGACTTTGCCTGAGCAAGCTGTAATAAGTGATGTAGTGTTGATAAAGGGCCATGCGCCAGAACCGCCACTCTCTATACTACTACGCGGTATGTTTTTTATGCCAATCCTCTCATGCGTGGAACAGAAAACGGTATTTGAGTTACTTCGACCTATGTCTCTAACGCATGAATGCTCGCCAGACTAAACCCGAAGATAGCTGAAACCCACGCCGTCCATATAGTCAGCGAAGAGTGCGTACATTTAGGGTAACGCCTTTACGACCAAAACATTGAAAAAC
>CM067356.1:71192017-71254718 GCA_034190875.2 Urechis unicinctus
TGTAAATAAATTAATGTAAATATTGATTGTTGAAGTATGCTTTCAATATTTACTTAGTCTTGGGATCAATTCTTAACTTGGTACTCGTGAAAGTTCATGCATCATATAATGTGGACGTGTGGTTGTTACACGTTATGCATGAGATAGATGGGCGACAAATCACCTATTACTTAGCATACGATGCTTCAATCACTGTAATATATCGGTTGATCATCATAAAAAGTAGATTTCCAATTGACCAACCATTATTGTATAAAGTGATATGTTTATCTTGATTTGGATACTCAATCCAATCCAATGAAGCCCCGTAAATAACGTCAACTGCAGCACCAAACGTGATTGCGTATAAAATTTGTGCCGCACAGCGATCAAATGTGATCCTTTCAGGGATGCTTTGTTTCTCGCCATTGCCATTCGTTATGATGGTGAATCTAGGGAGCAGCGTACATGTTTCTTAGTAATTATTCAATTAATACATTGTAGTTTGTTGTCTCTCCCAGGTTCGGCCCCTTAGAAGATAAGCGTACTCGTGTGTAGATGTCATGGCTTCTGAATTGGATTCAAACATGATCGGGGTCTGTCTGACAATGAAATTATACTGCGAAAACTAGTATTCATTCTAGTGTTGTTTACTGTAGTGCGCCTGAGACTGCCGGATACACATATTCTTATCTACACTGTAAGTTACTCCTTCTAAATGATGAACGCAACGTACCTTAATATCAACCGAGCATTATGACGTGATTCTAATTATTCTTACCGTTAATCAGGCTGGGCTGCACTCTCACGCGACCGCAGTCTGACGCTATATAGGGAACAATTCAATATCCTCAGTGTATGATGCATATGCCCTGTTATTCGCGTAAATAGCTTACTTTGTCAGTCATTTGCTTGTTGTATGTCCCTCTGTCACTTCCCAATGCAAATAGAATGCGATTAATACAAACTACATTGCCCACATAATGCAATGGGTGACCTATCATTAAGCATGTATGCTCTCCCCTCTGGGTAATTACGTTTGCCATGATAGATAAATTATGGCATGTCGGGCGTGCTGCTACCATTCTATGAAACCCACTTGCTGTAATAGGTGAACCACAACCGAAGCTGATAGATTAAGCCGCTATAAGCGATTCTTTGCCACAATGTCAGGAACATGTTAAGTTGGGAACGGTATCATACATGCATATCAATCGGCATGGTCATATTCATAGTGGCTGTTAAACCTAAGAGTACTCTCCCTTACATTCTGTCATTCTTATAGGGTCGTGCATGTACATTGGCGAATACAAAGAGATATTCAGATTTATAGCTACAAGGCTTTGTCGAGTATGAGGAGTGTATACTGTGAGGATGTTTACAAAAGGCGATGATGCAATCGGCTGAATAGATAATGATGTGCTGAAACGACCCGTTTAAGTATAGTCATCAACCTAAAAGCAAACCACTTTTATCATTTATGTCTGACCACGGATATAAATACACAATATGTATTATTATTTAATGATACGGTCTACTTATATACACACACACAAGCCAGTATCATTAGCCAGACGCGCGCAAATAAGATCAATCCTGGTCACAACCCTTGCGTTTATTGTAAAGTAGGGGCTTTCATGAAGATAAAACAAACATATCTTATGTATATGTCTTACCCTGGAGTAACTAGCAGTGTAACTAGCATGATAGAAATGAATAGTTTTTACTGTTGGCATGTTGTACTGAATAAATGAGGTGGCAGAAAATCCCAATTCAGAACTTGTATATAACTTATTCAATAGATATATTTTGTGTGACAGGCGCTATATTTCCAATACTGGCAAAAATAGTAAAGTGGAGAGTAAAATTATAGAAACTAAATGCATCCTAAACTCGACATTTAAGAGAGACATGTTTTCTGGAAAGTACGGAAGGGAATCGTATTTCTCATGGTGTATTGCGCTTGATCAATTCACGTGGATAGCATTATGATTCCAGACCGTACGTAATTATGTCGTCCTCATCTGGGACACACGTGTTGTATTAAAGTTCTGATCGCTTTCGGTATCTTCGCGGGTATAGCGCCATATGAATCAGACATCATTTTTTTACCATCATGTGTAAAATCGCTTCCATGTTTCCTATAGTTCCATATGCTGGACGCCACAAACGAAAACATCTTCGGAATTATCGTAGCGCCTAGGGATTGTGAATGACACCTCTTGGCACACACAATGCTGCCACATACTCGCGATGACAAATTAAAAGACCATCTAACAAAAGTCGAGAATAGAATTAAAGAAACTACATGCATCCTAAACTCGACTCTTAAGTGGGATAACCGTTGCCGATTCGTTCCTATAGCCTAAGAGGCGCTACAAATACAGAAAAAGGGAATGCTGACTAAGAATTGATTACATGCCACTCCGAAAAGACAGCAATCATCAGTAGACTGCATTTAAGTTGACTATTGCAGTCACACGGATTTCCCGACGATGTCATAATTCAACCCTATCATGTCATTCCTTATGGGGTAGGTCATAACTTGTAAGACACACCTGAGTTTGATGTAATACAACTGAAGTCGTCTGGAAGGTGTCATTCAGAAAACATGATCGATCTCCTTATGATGCTACGTCATGTGAGAAATCACGAGAAATAACTGTACAATGACCACAGCATTGTGTACAACCCTGAGAGCGTCAGTTTCATCAAGGCTCCGATTTATCATACATGTAATATATGTATAAGTAATTCAGAGAAGTTTATCTCTCAATTAATGCTGTTTTCTGCGTCATGAATGTGAAAACCACTTATTGCGCCTTATGCCAAGACATAGCAAAACATGTAATAGTCATGAGTGTTTGTCAGGCTGCTCTCTGAGGCAGATAAATATTAAGTTTAATTATCCTCACATATCCTGCACGTAAAGTGAGCTACATAGATGTATGCTACCTCTTCGTCAGCAAATGCATACGTATCAAGTTTTAGATTTAAAAAAGCACGCAAAAAAAATATATATCTGGCTTGCAAAAGCAGAGAAAGATGATTTGATGGGAGAAATGCTGTTTTCTCCTTGTTTGCAGAAACTTACTTTATAATTTAAGCAAAAGACATGCGACGCATTCAATAGAATTAGCTATGTCGATTGTTACTATTCGTCTGCTCCAGGAAAATACATTTGCATTCCAAAGGGAACACGAAAGTTTCCGGATCTCTGACGGTTACGCTATAAAAATCTGACGCATAGGTTCGCGAAATAAGATAAGCAAAATACATAGTAGGAATTGTCGCGTGAACTTGCTGTACTGTATTACCGGTGACGGATTGCTGCAGCTGCCAAGAAATGCCTAATAGACGCATGATACATGATGAGAATTTGAAGGCACGCTATCAGTCGGATATATATACCGAAATAGAGACTGAAGTGAAAGAAAGTCACGCAACAGCTTCTGTCATCTACATTATCGTCTGGTGACAGATTTCCAAGAAGCAGATAAATGGAAGGCAATGTATTTACCTGTTAATTGACACGCAACGCCTATCACACGGCACTATTCCCTGAGACGATGCTTCAATCATACACATAATCAGCGTTGTTAAATGCAAACATTCCATGCGGTTAATGACGACTGCTATTGTCTCGGCAAACTGTAAACGGGCTAACTAACTACATTAGCAGAAGCCAAGGTAGCAGTCCTTATACACTCTATCTTCGAGGTCATAATAAGCTGTGCAGTAATGTGAGACAAACAATGCCTTATTGCAGTAGACGCGAAGCATTGAACAAACCCACCGATTGCTTGTTATTTGTCGTCATCAACTTTGCTTCCTCAACTTCCTGCTCTGAGCAAAGAAGGCCGCACAAAGACTTGTCATTAGTCACATAAATGAAGATATAATCAATGACGACGCTATTGTGTATCTACAAGGATGTTATAATAATATTTAGTAATGTATCTGAAAGATTCAATCGTGAAAAACACAAAGCTAACAACATTTTCCAATCGTTTGCATTATACACTAAACAAATTAATTAAGAAAGCTCAAACAAGATTTCAAGTGTCTTGACAACAATCTTTAATATCAACCCGTGAAGCAACTTGAATCAAACATAGAAGTTCAATCAAAGTAGAATTGAAATATCCGATGCGATTCTGTCAAATAAATGTAGCTTAAGTACTAGCAATAAAATTATGTAACAGTATGATTTATGAGCTATAACCAAGTTTGAGTATAAATAAAGAGTGACTTGATTTAAACTATTTAACACAATTAGCTATATTGTACTGCGCATAGCAGTCGTTGGTAAGCTTTACATAACTTGTAAAGCGTAGTGAATGATGAAATATATTGTGTCCAGTCCTTTGAAAGGAGATAAGAGGCATAATGTAAAGCCTCACATGTCCGACAAGCATTTTATCCAGCTTCCCTTGTCCCAAAAAGCCATTAACGGGTATGGTAAAATCAAAATTCCATCAGCAAAACTTCTGATCTTTTATTTCGAATACTTGTTATACTTTGAAATGGTGTTGCACAAGGCAAAAATGTCTCTGCTCCAATATTTGACTGGTGATACCATAGATGCTTTGCTGGTTAAAACAGGACCGAATAATTCGCAACTCTATTAATTATGTCCTACTGTGTGTTTCATTAACACCAACTAGTAATTAAGAATGGATGCATTTGATTTGTCGACCAAATAGCGAAGCACAAGAATATTACCGGATCAATGTCGCCTCAACTCCCTATTCTATGGTCGTTGACAAATGAAGGTTCACTCTATCTGACTGGCCGCCTAAAATATCAAGATACTGTTGTGAATTTTACCTATGCCTTCGTTGTCGAGAAATGGGTGAAATAGAGCAATCGACTCCAACCAACCATCTTTGCGTGTCAAAGCATTAGCAAGCATTGATCGGTTGTAATTAACGGTGTTCATAATGATAATTTTGCAATGCTTAAATCGCACCAACAGGTACTGCAAGGATAATCGGCCCATGTGTATTAACGTAACTATCATTTAGTTGTCATTCATCATTCTAATTATTATTCTCCTTTGAGTGCCGATTATTTTACTCAAAGAGGTTAATGTCACTTTGAACTTAAGACCATTTCTTAGAAAACAAACGTTAATTGACCTGCCCTAGGCATCCTGAAACAAAACATATATTTTCCCAGCACTAGCAGAGTGCATTGCCAGATTGTTATTAAGGGGCATTTTGTGACACAAAGCGTTGCTAACAATGTTATTCGTGTGATGAATCGACCGCGCATAAGATGTTGAGATAAGGTACAAAAGTTTGCCACGACCCCTTGAGCAGAAAGCACCGTAGGTTTTGGGATGCGCGCGCTTCGTTTCTTCTGGTTGACGTAATTTATTCATACTGGTCATGTGCAACATCCACCCAGTCTCCTCCGATATTTTGGCAATGAATTATTTACTACAATGTCTTTCTGTCGAGTTTACGCGTGTTATCGACCCCTTTTAGGCAACGAATGAAAAAGAAAGTGACAAGTACCCTTAATTATGCAATTAATTTGATAAAAACTACAAAATGAAGGCTGGTTTTAATACATTTATTGGGTCGCGTTGGATGGGGGAGGGTCAGCTTTTGTAATATGCACTGCGATATGCTCATTCAGTAAAAAAAACCCTATCGGTTCAACTTTAATATGGTAATGGAGTTGTTTATTGGGAACAATATCTCGCTGGGTATGTATCTAATAAAAATGAAGGTAAAAAATACAAAGCGAGAAGACACAAGACCCAACGAAATAAAATCCAGTGAATCGTCGCCACCTTGGCTCACTATACAATCGTAATGTGCGATATGCAAAGAAAATTAATTAACGCCGTGGATGATAGCGTGCGCTCAGCTCGGTTTCTGATTCGTTAAATATGTCATCACTGGTGATATACAGCTTCCATAGCGTGCACATTCATTCATATCTCTCACGCACACACCATTCATTGAGTAATTTACTACAGGAAAAATTACACTCGTTCTCGAAAGACATGGTGGATAGAAAAAGGCATTACTTGGAGACTAATTAACGTCCTTTTATTATATTTCGACTGTCATTCTCGGTACCTGAATGTCGTACCATCTGGTTGGATTAGCGGCTTGTTAACGACAGCGCGCAGCAATCATGTTCAATCATATGTCTAAAGTTATCTCTATGGCTGAAAATCATAATATGGTGCGATGCTTTTCGAGATCCGAGAAACAACAGCATGTTGCTTTCCATCAGTTATATGGTACATATCTATATATTTTACCCCGCGAAAGTGGCGAGGGGAACGTGGTAGAGTTGAAGCAAGCAAAAAGCAGAGGATTTGCAAATGATAGTAAATCGTTTCTTCCGAACGTGCTTATTCAATAGTGTAAGAATTAGTGGAGTATATATTCACAAATATTTCGGTGCGCAAATATAAAGATGTTTGCCACATAGCACTTTGTTAAAATTGCAACATCTGCTCAAGCTGAATAACTATACGGTAGTTTCGTTGCTGTCTGTGATACCTAAAACATGCCAGCAAGTAACAATGTGATGAATGGACCATTCTGATTGTGCCGTTTACAATCCATACTACGTCAACAAGCGTATTGGCGAGGCAAAACCTCATGTTATGCACTGTCTTAGTGCGCGGGCGTTATATATTGGCTTCACAGCTTGACAACTTGCCGCATGCCACGAACAGTTTTTTAAGCTTGCTCTCGTGACTGCCTGATAATTAGTTAGTGCTACTGATAGACTTATGTGGCAATCTGTCATAGCGCTTCCGCTGTTGTGGGATTGATATGAACAAAGTGACAGTTGCATACGCCATGCAATATTCAATATGAGACGGCTGTTATGTGAGAAACAGCAACATCACATCAATAAACCACCCACGCTAAGCTGTATATTTATAAAACCTACGCGTGTTATGCACCCCTTGTCCATTAAGAACGTTGATATCAAATGATTTATCGGTAATCTAACTCTATGAAGTATTTTCTACTCACAACGTTCCCCACATTATCACCTGCGGTAGTATGTTGGATATGATTAGTATTTTCTATAAATAAACGTGCCTGTAAACGAAAATACACGAGTCGAGCATGTGGAGCCTGCGAAAAATATGTCTGCCATGATATTATTTGTTATAACTTACCTGTAAATGACAATATTTGAGTCGAACATGTGCAAACCACCACGAATAATTTATGCAAAGTGGTCAGAAAGTTTGAATACTAGTCTCATAGCATGGCCATAACAACAATAAAAACGCAACGATTAAGTATATTAACTGACAATGTATTAACGTACTTTCTTCAATATTAAGTGCAATACGTATATGTTTATCCCTCTTCATTTGCCCTGTTGAGTTATCCCACTGTGAGTAATGTAAAATAGTTCTTACCGTGTGGCAGCTCATTTATTAGAAAACGCGTATGATAACCCATTTAAATGCTGGTACATATTGCAATCGTAATGAACACAGTCCTTAATGATATCTGTATCATGGTTAGTTCGAGCTGTCCGGTGCAAGGCAGCAATGGATTTACCATAATAATCCTGACACTGCTCGGCCAGCCGAAAATGCACTGTCCCTTTGATGGTAAATGTATTTCACTTGCGAGCACACCAACAGTAAGGGATGTCGTTGTGTCCGTGAAGTATCGTGTAATGGTCATTCAAATCAATCTAAACGATGCTTATTTTACATATACACCGAATTACCAAGTTTTGCTGAATTAAACCCCATTGTGTCACTTTACATCTCCCTCGGCTTGCGTTAAACGTATTTAAAATTGGTTCAGTAAAGCATTCGAGAGATTAATCGGTAGAAGAGCACTCTTTAATGCGCCGCATTAGTCAAATTGGCTTGACTCTAAAGCACCACACCATTCCAGAAGCTCACAATTTGGATCGAGCGTCCGCTAAGAAAATATCCACACGTACGTTAACCAGTGACAATAGATTTCATGACACATCACCTGTTTATCCATTTGCAGCGCCAGATCCCATACGCCATAGTTATATTACGAGTCAACACAGCGGCAACAAAGGAAATCACATACTAGCCTTAAGACAGTAAGCGATTGCACATTCAGAGTAACTTGGATCATTGATGAACGATTGCGGATGCGAGAATGCATGAAAATGAACAATCGGATTTTAGATCGATGCAAAATCTAAAAAACTGTGATAAATACAGTTTTACTTCAAATGGTAATTACAACACTGTGAACGCCGGGTGATAGTGTTTGCTCACAAACATTTTGATCGTGTGGGCATTACCGGATGTATGGCACAGAAAACACTGGTATATATTAACCGATATTGCCTTCACGGTTTATTCCTTTGTAATTCATTGTTTATAGGCAGAAATGTTGCTAATCTGTACTAGTCTACGTATCTATCTGACCCTACCGTCGAGGCAGAGTAGGTTCCAGTTAAAACTTTTGAAGCAAACATGTCGATATTAAAAGAACTTCAATGATGTAGATATCCACAAACATGTACACTCGATGAACCGATGGTGTGGTGAACTGAAATCTCACACATCCACTATCAGCATTGATATTTTTTGCACTTTTGATGATATAACATTATATCTTCCACCGTTCGGAAGATGTCCACACTGGTTGAAATATCTGCAAATGATAGTGAGACGGTATATCAAGCGTGACTGAGCATATGATATGATGATTTGATCGATTTAATCCTCCTGAGTGATACACTGCTGCATTATAGAAGGTAATTTAGGGAGCGACTCAAAGCGCTATATGCTCATTCTACCTTGGCAAACGTAACAAGATAATCATAGTGGTGTCTGATATAACTCGAACGGGTTATTGCATTATATATTGCGATATGTAGATACATCTTAAATGTTTGGGTTGCGATGATTGTAGATGCTTCCTAAAATTTCGTTGGATTGAGCTTATACATAGGGGCCGCGAGCTACGTTTGAAGAATTGGGAATCAAATAATGAAAATGAAATCAAAGAGTTTACATTTGGAGACCATGGTACTTGACAAGCGACGCTATATATTCAATCAACGACCAGGTAAACGCCTTTCAAGCAACGTTGTTGAACTTTAATCATCGTCTATACATTTTCCAAATCCATACATTCTTATCGACAAAAACTGGTCATATAAAGCGTATTTTCTCTATTGCTGATGTTTTGAAAAAGAATATCTAAATAACTTCAGCTAAAGTAATGGCATACCCGAGTAACTTCTCAATAAACTTCACCACATTATATCTGTAGTTAGGATCTCAACAGAGCCCCTCATTTCTAGTAAATGGCGCAACAGTACAAGCTAACTTAAAATAATCGACAGAAGAGCGCTAAATTGGACCACCAAGGAGTTGAAAGCGGAGGATCCTACGCAAAGAATGTTAATTACGATGATTGTAAATAAAATGCATAAAACATTCAAACGATTGCAGATCTTTTATTTGTCGGCAAATTATGTTCTTATTTTCATTATGCAAATTCAATCAATATATATTTATCAGAGTTAAATAGAGAAAAATAAACTGCCACATTGAAAGAAAACCTTCCGTATCATCGCAGATTGTCAATAAATAGAGATTGGCCGTAGCTTGTAAGCCCATCGTATATGTTATCAAATATAATTGCAGCCTTCAGTCAATTGGCAGCATCCTCTTACTTTAGAAGTGTCGTCGATGGTAATTATGTTTATCTGCGGCAGAAAAACAATTGCAATTAAGCTAGAAATTCAAATCACACTAAATGTACTTAAATAAACAGTTTTTTTATGGATGCATTGCAAATTTGAGACAACTCATCAGATGCAAAGAACATTCACGACGGACTAACACTCTGCCGTATGGTTGTCTCTGATGAATGATGGCCACAGCAACCAAAGTAGTCCTTATCCTGAGTGTCATATAATGCTTATGTCCAATGAACATTTTACGAATATTCCTGCATCATTAGCTTACATATCATAAATAACAATGCAATAAACTCTATCTCTAGAACTAAAAATTTATCATACGCACGAAGGTCATGCACAAAAGACACCTGCGAAGAAAGTCAAACGAAAACGGGTTCCATTATGTTATGAATTGTGACGTTGTTAAACGTCACTCATCATATCAGGTTAAGTTGTATCTTCCGCCGTTTGGCAGATGTCCATACAGGTTGCATTACAAATTGCATTACATGTAAATGATAGTGAGACGGATTATCAAGCGTGACCGAGGACATGATATGATGATTGAATCCTCCTGAGTTGGATACACGGCTGCATTATATATCATGATACATCCCGGGAATGCATATGAGAGGCATAAACTGTCAGCTTACAACCAAAAATATAACCATCCAGCCAGTGTATATTGTTATAATATACCATATTTGATGCGACTAGTGCGATTGGGAGGAAGCAATTGTAACAGGATGTAACCACTAAAACAAGATTGTGGAAACGAAGAATAACAGTCTTCATCCTTCTAGGTACAGAATATTTAGTGGCTCGGAAATGAACAAACTCGGCAATAAGTCAGCATATCCCTTTTCATACAGCATACAAACAAATATATGTTAGAGAGGTGCGCACAGTTATACAACCACACATACACACACACACACACAAACACACACACACACGCATGCGAACACACACACATATATATATATTCATATATATATATATTTATTATACATACATATATATATGTATATATAGATACATATATATATATATATATATGTATGGATATATATATATATAGATATATATATATATATATATATATATCTATATATATAGATATATATATATATCTATATATATATATATATATATATATATATATATATATATATATATCTATATATATATATATATATATATATATATATATATATATATTATATATATATATATATATATATATATATATATATATACATCTGCCTGCCGGATAACTGCCATCATAATGGCGACGCATATCGGTTAACAAATAGGTGGCAGTGGATTTACGTTTTGTGTTCACGTACTGTGTTGCAATGCCGGTCACTTGATGCTGATTGTGTCCACACTGAGCAATGTGGAAGAAAGTTGTCTTCTGTAGAAATAATTTTGTTGTTGACAATAGAACAAATGGCGAAAATATGCTTGCCATGATTCGCTTTATTTTAGGATATTGTCTCACGCCTTTTAGAAAGTCGACATTCATCGTTCTATATTAGATAGAAGGGTAGGTTACAACATCGCAGATAAAATGTTTGAGCGTTTTGTTATCATATATGGGTAGTTTATGTTGATAATCTCATGCGCAACAATCTTCCAGTTATTCATAGATGTATTTAGTCGCCTTCATGAGCAGTTAAAAGATTTTCTCAAAAGGTCAATCCTGTTTACCATAGATACGTTATTAAAGCGTCTTACATGTCAAATACCATCTGTTCATGATGTTGCCCAGACGTTTGAAGGTATGGTGAGGCAACATTCATGTAACCTACTTTGGCGGGGCTCCTGTTAAATTACCTCGCAATATTAAACACTTTTTCATGACATTTATCGCTCGCTTAATAATGATTAGCATTGTCAGCATTGAGTATCACCGTAATGTAATGATATAATCAGTGTTAAACATGTCGTCTGCTGTGTTAGAAATTGTGGTCATGTCAAACTCGGATATGACTCCATATGATTATTTCACAGTGCCTTATAGTACCTGATATGCAGGTGCTCAGTGGCTGATGCTTGGACTGCATAAGGCACTCTGATCCTGTATTGCTGCTGTTCTTGCGAATAACTTCCAATGACATATCCGTGTATGATTGCGTATGATTATAATGATAATGAAAGCGATGAACGTTATCTAATTGACTAAGTGTGCCCGACCGAACATGGTGTAGGCCGGTAAAAATGTATAATGGCCGTAAGCGATGTTGACAATATTACATTAATGTTATATACCGCATGTTATAACCTCCGGTGCCCGATGAGTCATATTTGTAGCATGACATCGTAGTTACTATGTGAACTGAAAACTATCCGCTGCTTTGGAGAAGTGAAACACGAGTCCAGGTTATGCATTTTTCAATCAATATAATCGGACATGTTATCTATCCGAAAGTGTAAGGTGGAATAGGTTTATGACATAACTACCTGGTGCGTATCTATCGTCAACGCCCTGTTGTCGTAGCCAATGTTAAGCTTAATCTTATGATCCCTGCTATATACTCTTACTTGTGGCAGCGGAAACGATGATGTGTATTTAGTGGTTCAGTTTTACGCAAATCAATCTCTGTTCCGGCGATAAAACTCCATCGTTTTAGATAATATCTAGGGAGATAATACATGCTGATCAATCAGCCAAATGATATCCATCATTGCTGTTTTGTAGTAGATGTTAGCGCGGTGATCAATCACCGTCTTTTACATCAGGTAGGCAGGCGCTTATCATCGGTTTCTCAGTGGCATTTAGTTCATGATAGTGGATGATATTCTCAAGGGCGGATGATTTATTCGAGCCAATATATTTGACATTTAAATATATACATTTATTTATATACATATATATTCATATATTCATATTTATGTGTATATATATATATATACATATACATATTTATATATATATAAATATAAATATACATATATGTATATATATATTTATATATATACATATATATTTATAAATATATATATGTAATATATACATATATAAATAAAGAACTAAATAATATATATATATATTTTATTTGTATATATATACATATACATATATATATAATATCCTCTCTATATATATATATATATATATATATATATATCTATATATATATATATCTATATATATATATATATATATATATATATATATATATATATATATATATATGGACAGAAAAGTTACCTACTCTCGTCGAGTTTGTTGTTAATCATATCAAATGTTCCCGAATTTACAGCAATCTATGACATAATCTTATTGAATCAGATATAATCTACTCATAAATATCGTTCGAGCACACAAAACTGTTTCTTTACATTACCTCATTCTTGGTAAGTTCAGTAATGCGGCAAAGTTCGTAGCTCGCCTCTAACCAGACCCGGTTTCTATTGCAATTTATTACTGATGCACACTACATAAGAGAAGAAAAAACACACCGCACGAAACAAGAGCGAGAGCTTACTACATCTCATTTACAAACTCTCGCACGTGTAGTGTGACATATTAGCTAAACCAGACCCGGTTTCTATTGCCATCTATTACTGATGCACACTACATAAGAGAAAAAAAAGCACACTGCACGAAACAAGTTCGAGAGCTAACAACATCTCATTTACAAACTCCCGCACGTGCAGTGTAAAATATAGGCTAAGCCCCACCATGTAGTATTATTTTCCTTTACTGACGGTACCTCAGTAGAATCCCTGGAAACAACTAGGGCGGAAGACAGTGAACTGTGGCCTTAATATTGCAACAAAACTTTTAGTGTCCCACCAGCTGTTGACTCTACTCTAAGAATTTTTAATACATCCCAGAAGGTTCCACAACAGATCTTACGTGTAAATTAGCTACGTCTCATTTCATTAATAAGGATCGCTGTGTTTATTACATGTGTCTCGCCGCGTGTCTTAGATAGGTTGAAGAACTGGTATTTTTGCTAGCAAGCTGCGATACAAGTAGAATGGGAAGTTCAAGAACGTAATGACCATTTGCTATAGATGTTGCAGCATAGGCATTGTCTTAATGTTTATGTGATAAACCACCTGTTATTAGATTATCTCCTTGGTTTTGAATGTCACTGATTCATGACGTACATGTTTCAAGCCTCCATAATTGCATTAGTAGCCTATAGAATGGGGTGCTATTAAACCTAGCACTTCGGGCTTGGTGGATGAAGATTCATGGAGTTACATCAGCGTATTGCTCTTAGCATCTCGTAAAATATACCCGCCGTTCATACCCTGACATCGATATATGGATTGTTAGGGAAGGCTATTTCTTCGTTGCATAACATTTGGGATATTTATGGTTGAGTTTTATCAACCAATTAGGATAGAAAATCCATGCAACATCGACCCGCCACTTGCCACTGAATTATATTGTACGAATTTCTTCTCGCACTAAAGGCAAACTCGTACATGCATACAATCGTAGTTCGGATTTTTTTAGCTTATCACTACGAGCATATAAGTCATATAACTGGGATTATGCTGCTGAAAATATTACAGTCTTTGGAGATACGTGCGAGGTATATAAATGGATTCAGAAAGCTTATTTGTAGTACTAGGTCATATGGCAGTGATTTGTTAAACAAATTAAGCTTAAGAGCTTATTCCTAATTGGTGAAAGGCATTTTATATTTCGGTAAGTGCTCAACAGGGTCTGCATGTTTCATATTAGTTGCCTTAATACCCCACTCGATGCTTTCTGATCACAATTGCTACCATGTGTGCCATCCCGTATGCTAAATTAAGTGTAGCTACATTTCAAGCGAAAGTGCTTGATGGTAAGAAAGTACAGCTGAACTGAGAACATTCGCTACAAAATGGCATGCTATGAAACCTTTAACTATACAACTGGCTGCCTGTGAATAAACCATCATTTCATTTGAAAACTGCTTGTTTAGGTGATTGTTGCATATGTATGATGCAGTCACAGCATTGAAAAAAATAATTGACCGAAAATGGTCAGAATGCATAAGAGCAGGTGTCACGTGGTAAAACGTGGCACAGTTGTTGCTCTGCCAATACCAATCAGTCTTTCTCTATAAAACGATTCCAAAGGACATATAGGCTTCTGTTGAAACGCTTCACCTAATATTGGTAAAGAAAGGTCATCCTTTACAGCATCTTACCTGCTATTTGTACCTCATGTACAATTGATGCTCCCGCGGGAGAACGCACATAACAATCCATCACAAGAATTATCAAGCAGCCGTTGCACATTATTAGTATGTCTATAGGTGCAGTGAATCAAGCTCAAGCAAACCATTAATTCCTAAAACTAACAAAATAATATTCACAAGGAACGGCGTTTGATGCAAATATTCAGTGATAATAATCGGCTTGGTCACCAAAAATAAATTTACTAGTTATGCCGTGAGGAACACAATGACTTTAGCAATACTCGCTCTTACTAAACCGTCAAGAATAATGGCGAAGTTGGCCGTCTTTAATGGTTATAAACGTGTTTTTCATGAACAAAGTTGCTGAACAATTGCGTTTTACGATTTGTTCAGAGCAATGGTAACCAGGTCAGTATTAAAGACCCAGGGCAAGGCAATTACACACAACTGTAATAACTATGTTAATTCTTCAGATGGAGCAGCCTTAGTTTAGCCAATAGCAATATGGGGCTATACATGTCTAAACTAGCGATATCGTTTTTATACGGTAACTGCAAATTGCACCCACCACCCAATAAACAGATTAAAGATAATATTGCGATGGATTTGTACCCGGCAAACTTTATCTTTATATGACGATTTAGCTTTTTCTGTCAATGTGTCAGTCACTCAATGTCGTTATCGTCAAGACGCCTTGAGGCATGCAAGCCGGTATTGAAATTATACTTTGTTGATTGCAAGTGTGAGCTGTTTGTGTCATACTTGTTTGTTTCAACTAGGCAATTTTTGTTCAGCCGTAAGTAGTGACGATGCACGATAGTTACATTTTACACATAGAGCGATCCTATACTAATCAATCAGTCAATCAAACAGCCAACGAAAAAAACCTATATGACATAGAACTTAGTTCTGGAAAAGCATAAGAAGACAAATATATTACAAAACAGCATCATATTAATACTAACAATTCGAAGGTGTAGCTACCATGATAGAAATGAATATATTTTACTGGTGGCATGTTTTACTAAATGAATGGCACGATAAGCTATGCTTTACAAATCGTAGAGAGAGGTGGCAGAACATCCTAATTTAAAACTTGTATATAAATTATATAGGAGTTTCATTTTGTCTGACAGGCGCTTTACTTCAAAAACCGGCAAATTTAATAAAGTGGAAGATAGAATTATAGAAACTAAATGCATCCTGAACTCGACATTTAAGTGGGACATGTTTCCTAGAAACTACGGAAGGGAATCTTATTTCTCATGTTGTATAGCGCTTGACCAAATTAAGTATATAGCATTTTGATACAAGACCGTAGGTAATTAAGTAGGCCTCAACTGGGACACACGAGTTTTTTGTTGTTCTGATTGCTTTCTATTACCATCCATGGAACTGTGATTTGATTTGCTTTTGATTATCACGCATACAGAAGCATTACAGCCGGTGATTGGCGAAATGCTGATGTATAGAAAGCAATTTCCATATCATGAATTGCAATGGTCTCGTGTGCAACAGAACTTAAATATACATATTCAGATATCCAAGTGACATCTTCATAATTACAAATTATTGGATTGATGTGTACAATATCGTATTAATCACCATAGTCATTTAACAACTCGATTCGAATATTCGACTAATTATATGATGCGACCATCAGCCATGCAATCAATAACATCATGGGCGATACCCAATGCACCATGCCAATTATGTAAGCACTGCATAAAATGTGTTTGGTAGACTATATGTCATAGCTGTAAACGTAGCGTCTCTGTGTCTGTGCGTGTATAGCGCCATATGAATTAGGCATCATTTTTCAACATCGTTTGCAAATTGTTTCCACGTATTCTATAATTCCATATCCACGACGCCACAAACGAAATCGATCGATTGAAAAAACCACTTCATAATAATCGTGGTTTTAACCGGCACAGAATTATGTGGAAAGGCATTCAGAAATATCATTCATTGCCTCGTTTGAATGACACCTCTTGGGTAACACAATGCGGCCACAGACTCGCAATTGCAAATGAAAAGACCACCTACTGCAAAACCGTTGCCGATAAGGTCCTCTAGTCTAGGAGGCGCTAAACATACTGAAAGGGGAATACTGACTAAGAATTGATTACTTGCCAATCCGCAAAGAAAGCAATCCTCAATACGCTGCATTTGAGTTGACTATGGCAGTCACACGGATTCCTCGACGATGTCATTATTCAACCTCTTATGTCATTCTTGATGGGGTAGGTCATAACCTTTATGACACTGATGAATTTGATTTAGTAAAACTGAATTCGTTCGTTAGGTCTATTCAGTAATCATGATCGATCACTTTATGCTGCTGCGTTATTTAAGAAATGACGAAAATTGAAGGCATAGTATGCGTCCTATTCTTTACATTTATGGAATGGGGAAAGCTATGACGCTAATCCTCTTAAGCTATGGTCTCCGTTTTACTACATACATATGTTTGTTTTTCATACAAGTTTATCTCCCAATAATGCTGTTTTCTGCATCATGAATGTGAACACCACTTATTGCGCATTATATCAAAACAAACAAGGTTTGTTGTTGTGATGCGTGTTTTTCAAGCTCCACTCCAACGCAGGTAAACGGTCCATTATGTTCAATTATCGTTACACATCACGTGTATTCAATAAGTTACGGCGATTCACAGTTTATTGTATGCCACCTCTTGCCCAGCTAATAAGTACTTAGCAAAGTTAAGATTGAGACAAGCGCGATACAACAATATAATTGGGTTGCTAAAGTAGTGAAAGAGCAGGTGAGGGGAGACATACTCTTTTCTCTATGCCCTCCGTTTGTTTTCGTATAATTTTCCCCCAAAACATGTGACACTTTCAGTAGAATAAGCTATGTCGATAAGAAGCATTCGTCTGCCCTAGGAGAAAACCATATTCATATCTAAGGAAACATGAAAGGTTCCGTCTCTCTTACGGTTGCGCGATGAAAATGTCGACATGTAGGTTCGCGAAATAAGATAAGTATTAACTGTCGCGTGACCTTGTTGTATTATATTGCTGGCGACTGATTGCTGCAGCTGCCACGAAATACAATCAATGCAGTTATTGGTAACTTCTATTGTCTCGGCCAACTGTAAGCGTGCTGACATTTTTTACAGTAGCAGAAGCCCAGGAAGCGGTCTTTAAACGCTCTATCTTCTGGGTCACAATAAGCTGGGCAGTGATGTAAGACAAGCTAGGCTTTAATGTAGTAAACGCGAATTCTTAAACAAAGTCATCAACGGCTAGCCAGTTGACGTCATCTTATTGCTTCCTCAACTACCTTATCTGAGCAAAAATAGTCGCATATAGACTACAGAATAAAATCTTTGTGTAAGCGGCTTGACATTTGTCACATAAATTAAGATATAATTAATGAAGACAGTAACGTGAATCTAAAGGGATGCTGCTATAACATTTGGTAATGTATCTGATGGATTCAATTGAGCAATGCACGAAACTAACACAGTTTTCTATTCTGTTGTGTTATACACTAAACCCCACGACTAAGAAAGCTAAAAGACGATAGGAAACATTACAAGTGTATTGTCAGCAGGAGAAGTAACCTATGAGTATTTGTACTCCTTCTTTGATATCTACCTATGTAGCAACTTGAATCAAATATAGCAATTTGGTCATGTATGGATGAAGCTTATAAGCTGCTGAACCTCGTTTAAAGGGAGCTCTAACCAGAATAGGTACAATCTACCCTCAATCAAAGCAATGTCAGACGAGGATCTGTCAAATTAACGCCGCCTAAGTACCAGTGGTAACATTTTGTATCAGTATTGTCACCAAATTTGATCATGAAAAGAGAGTGACTTGATATAAACTAGTCAACTAGTCATGTAAAGAAAATTTGCTATAATTTACTGCTTATATCAGTCGCTGGTAGCCTTTATATGATTTGTAAAGCATTGTATATCATGAACTAAGTTATGTCTACTCCCTTGGAATTGGATAAGAACTTCACATTCCCATCAAAGCACTACGTCTAGCTCCCCAAGTCCAGCAAGGCGGCTCTCAGGTATGTAAGAATCTTCGGAATGACTACATACCAGATCATTCGAATACTTGTTATATATTGAAATTTTGCTGCAAAACGGTTTCAGGCAAAAATGTCACCTTTACTCTCTTGTCCGACGGGTAATGCCATGTGTCCAGTGCTGGTTTAAACAGGACCAAATGAATAGTAACTCTCATTCTGATACAAATTATTATATAATTTCTCCAGCTCTTATGTGATTAGACGCGGATAGACTATTATGAACGAGCAGCGTTGGTACATATACCCAAGAAGGCTACGGACGGTGCCTAGTGGTAATTAGGCATGTAGTAGATAAGAACCCACAACTTCCCAATAGAATCTAATCGTATGGAGATTGATGCGTGGATAGGTATTGTTGAATTCAGGGCCACGTCGTAGGTAGCGTAATTTATAACAGCATTGTGATTTTAGAACAATTGAAAACCCAAAAAGATGTTACAAGTTCTTTTTCGGGAGGACGTATTCTACTGAACTTTAATGCTGCCTCGATTTGCTGCGAATAGAGGAGTGCGGAGTATCAAATTGTTATGCCCGTATTATTGCTCTAACATTTGCCCAAGAGCTTCATAGCAATTTCGTCTGGAATATATAATAGCAATAGCAAATAACTTGGTATCAATGATGGAACAAAAAACTGGGGTTTATCTTACACCCAATTGACCGGAGCATAATCTCATTAAAGATTTTGTGATAAGCGTCATAGGCACACACGCTTCAAATGATACCCAAAACTATTAGGTTGCATCATTGTTTATTGGACGGTGTACAAATATGACATCAAACTATTGGCGTTGTTTATGAGATACTTACAGCATCGATAGATGCAAATAAGAGCAAATGATTCTTTGCTTCTGATTAGCATTTCTCTATTTACACTAGAAACAACATTTCGTATTGTGTGCTTAATCAACAACAGCTCGTACCCTTTACAAGTAACATGAGATTCCTGACGTTATTAAAAATGCAGGCATTTGATTTTCCGACCAA
This sequence comes from Urechis unicinctus, assembly GCA_034190875.2. Lineage (NCBI taxonomy): Eukaryota > Metazoa > Annelida > Polychaeta > Xenopneusta > Urechidae > Urechis > Urechis unicinctus. The sequence continues at coordinate 71,211,901 of CM067356.1, forward strand.
TGAGCGATGCGCAAGAATAATACCCCATGACATGGTCGTTGTCATTACTGCAGCATGCATTGAACGGCGAAGATTGTAATTCAATAAACAATTGTTATTCACGGTGTTTACATTGATACTTTTTCAATGCATAATCATTTGGAACCTAAGACCATTTCTTAGAACATTAAACCATTTCTTAGAAAGCCAACCTTCAAATGTTTGATGGCAGTATTTAACTTGTGATCTGCACTTTGGCTGTATAAAACCACAACCCCGAGCAAATACCGGAAGCAAGGGCGCAACTGCAGAATTTGAAGCAATGTATTGTGGCATATACTCAATATTAAGGTTATCTGATGAATGCAGTATTATACATTTAATCCGTGGCCAGGGTAATCGATGAGGTTATTGCTCTCTCGTCCTAAGTAACTTCGGGGTTTTTTCAGGGTACCCGGTGTAACTGAATAAGACATATTGCGAATACAGGCTTTTCCTTATTATTTTCTGGCACGCCCATGGGTAGTAACTGGTGTACGTTGCGTTCGTTTGTCAATTTAGTATTTCGTGGGCGTCTCGTGGTGTCGTCGGTCTTGGCTGAGTTTACATGTATATGTGTAAGCGGGGCCTCGGTATTTATACGCAAATTGATGTAAGCATTATTAGCACCTTTAGAGTGGAGCGTATTGGAACATGTTGGCATTTTCCCATATTTATTGATTGGATTTTGCAACTAAAATCTGTTGACGAGCGCTATTGATTGCACTGGGACATATTGACATGATGTGATAATTTGGAATAAGGGCCATCTACGTGCGGGTCTAAATGAGGTCAATTTTTTTGGCTAAATTTTTTGAACAAAGAATTGTGGCGCGGCTTGGGTCGGAGTGCTTTTATGAGCGTGGGTGCGAGCAGATTGTGAGTGCACGTGTGTGGGCGCGTTTGCGTGTGTGTGTATGTGTTTGTGGGGGGGGGGGGAAGATTCATCCACCAACCATTCCTTTACCATAGCGTATAATATTAACCTTGTGCACCAAGAAATACATTTTCGGAATAAAACGTATATACTTATTGGCTGTCTCTGGCGGCCTGGTAACAATAGAAACAGAAATATACATACACCATCCGTTGACATATCAGTGCATAAAATCTTCGCATGCTAAATGACTCATTTATGTGACCTAAAGTCAGTACCGCACCCGGAGCATACTGGTCGACGTGATTTATGTATGCAACATCCACCCTGCCTCTCAGATATTAAACACTAATTTTGGCTACATATGTATCACAAGATCAGTCTTTTGGTAACAAAAGCTTCATGAATATTTGTTATAATAACGTTGCCGGACGTTATTGATCTTTACATTTATACTCTGATAAAGGCCTTTGTTGTTTCGTAGCGGAACAACGTCGAGTGTCACTATCCCTTATTCATCCGTACAATTGGGTAGCATATCATTTAAAAAGACGGGAAATAAAGCAATGGATATCGCATGCTGCTACTGAGTATTGGTTTGTATTCCCTAAATGACACTTGTTATTCACTTTGCATATTTCTAATCACTCGGTAAAACTGAAGTTGTAGCACATATTTCTGATCATGCGTTGACAAACAGCATCCGTACTATATGCTGATATTGTTGTTCCAGCCAGATTATACAGCATACGTTACTTCACACACAACGACATATTATGGTTGCAAGTACATCTTCTGCGATAATATATATATATAGTTTATATATATATATATATATATATATATATATATATATATATATATATATATATATAATATATATATAGATATATATATATATATATATATATATAACTATATATATATATACCTATATATATATAAATATATATGTATAAATATATATATAACTATATATATAACTATATATATATATATATATATATATATATATATATGCAGCATATATATGCATATATATATATAATATATATATATATATAATATATATATATATATATATAGTAACGTATATATATATATATATATATATATATATATATATTATGTATATAATTTACCTACACACATATATTTATGTATATATATATATATATATATATATATATATAGAGTATATATATATATATATATATATATATATATATATAGAGATATATATATATATATATATATATATATATATATATATATATATATATATATCTCTATATATATATATATATATCTATATATATATATATATATATATATATATATATATATATATATATATCTATATATATATATATATATATACGTTAATATACATTCTTTCTCTATAACTTTATTCTGTTTCACAAGAATATGCATACATAATGAATGGCGCGCTGCTAACACTCCATTGAAGATAACTCTGGTAAGCACGTTGTGCATATGGTTAGTGTTTGTGGCAAGATAAGAAGCCCTTACAACAATCATAATGCGACGAGATACAGACGGAGAATATAAAACACATTTGACGTCTCCGATAGTAAAATTCATTTCTGCGGACTGAGAGTCCTTCCCATCACCATATTCCAAAGCAGTGCTACGCTTATATATTAGTATGATGAGAATATGCTATACTTAACAGGCTCTATTGTAAGAAAAACTATGATTACATGCAAGTTATAATTTCCTAGTCAATTACAAAATTAAATGCAGGTCTAGCCTCTTTGACGTAATTACTTGCAAAAATTGTTCACTCCGCATTGCTGTTTGTGTTGATTGCTCTCTTATGATGCACAAGTAAGATTTAGTATACATTAACAGCCCAAAACAAAGGAACGTTTAGCAACAAATATTCAAGCAAGAGAACAATCCACAAATCGACGCGCTGCAGTGACAAGGGACCGGGAGGATGGGTTATGCTCTCCCGTCATCGCATGAGAACATTTAATGGCGAATGGGGCCGGTGACAATTTTGTATTCACTGCCGCTACACGAGATCCTTTAGTCTCTGCCTCAAATGATACTATGATGTAAGAACATAAGACTGAATACAGTAATGTTAATATTAACTACAATCCACCAGCACATATTGTGGTGCATAAGTCATGTATTGTTATTAGTTTGTGGGTAAATGTAGAGCTAGATATAATCTATTTTAACCCCTGAATGAGGTTATGAATGATCTTGCTACTCTGTTTGTAACGCGTAAATTAAAGAAATATGCAGTGATTGGGGTAATATCTGGATTACTCTTCAGGCTTCGTATATGTTGCGGTAAGATTAAATGTTAAGTGCAATCAAGAGTATTTTGCCGCAGGAACAATATCTGAATATATTTTGGCCGTATGCGAATAACTGGCTAAAACGATCGCCAATCCTTATCCATCAGAATAGGACCAATACAACTTGATCACTAAACAAATCGTATATTGGCCTTAGTATACAGAGGTGACATTCGTATAAGCCCCGTTATATAGAGCTTCAGACATCAAACGCCACATTGATATAAACCCTTTCTGCTTCTTTGCTGATTAACAACTTTTAAATATCTACTTTCCCTTCTCCAGAATAGACAGCGAAGGTAATTGCTGTCAGAATTAGTTGTTTTCTATTGTACCTGATCCACTGGGGCTTTTATGGATGCAAACGTTTATCACCGATTTCATACACTTATTCAATGTGTTTCAATAAGTATACACACAAAACCTCATTATAACGAATTCCAATCAACCATAGAACAGATAAGCTCCTTATTCTGGATACTTCTTTATCCATTGTTTCTCATTGCATAATTGTTCCTTAACAAGCATCAGAGGTGTCGTGTAAGCGATGCATATGTTAGCCATATACTGCATATAAATAGACGATCGTGTATTGATTGCAGCATTACATTTTGTGATAGGCAGGTTGCTTATTCTTCTAACAAGGTAATACATGGCCAACCAAAGGCATTGCAATTTTACTCTAAGTATAATTATCCTATATACTATTATTTTGTTACATCAGTGAAGCAACACATTGAGACATGTCCAGCAAACCTACCCCGAATCCTGTGCGTGATAAAAGATAAAGATAATACAATGTATCTTTTAGGACTTTTGTGGACCGCCGTTGTGTGTGCCTCCATAAGACACTTATCGGTCTGTTGGTCCCGAAGGCATCAATCAGAAATTATAAAGGTGATATTACGGTTTAGCCAATTGGGAAGATACTGTACACGAGACAAGAAACAAAGCAATCGATGTCACATGCTTCAATGGAGTGCTGGTTTCTTTATCTTAATTCAATACTCAAACGGATGTAATGTAATTCTCATATTTCTATTCAATCAGTACTGAAGATGTCCCTGACAGGGTTACCGGGTCTAACGGTCCGAGGCGTGTCATATGACAGGAGCTGGACAATCAATTATTACTGGAACCTGACCTGTGTGCGTCGCTTAGGCGTGATGACCGGTTGCCACGTTCATGGTGAAAAAAACAGCATCATGCGCTGACAAACAACTTATATGTTTTAGGTTAAATATATTTTAGCTGAACAACAAAAGTAAAGCATTTGTAACTTCACATACAATGACAGATTTTGGAGTAAAACATGCATCTTCAGCGAGAATCCCAGACATGCGAAGATGCAAATAGTAACATCATATTATCGTTGTTCTGGTTCGGCGATCTGTCTGTACACATATATGTTTTTACTAGAATATGTTTTTACCAAAATATGTGCAAGCAGTCATGCACCGAGACATTTTATTTCACAAGTATTGTGCAAAGAACATGATCCCTGTTCATGATATTGCCTAGAGGATGAGGTCAATGGTTCGCTACATGACGATCTATAAATAACACTATACGGCTAACAAGTCAAGCTCCTCGCGACACCTCATAAAACGTTACAACATGAAACGATACATCACCTCTTTGAATAGACTCGAATAAAAGGACTCGCATTGCATCATAATACAGTGATTTACGTGAAGACTTGCACGACAAAACAAATGACACGGCTCAGTGAAACTATTGCGTCGTTCATAAGTGGTATTCCATAAGGCTGTCATGCATTTATCAATTTGGTTAAAGATACTTCTAGTCCAACGGTTTATCATAAGTTCCGTTCAGAGCCATAGCCTGAGAAAGTCATCTACCAAACGGCTGCTTGTTAAACCTACCGTGAAAACATATTATTCTGGTCTTTTTATTCAGGGATTGTGAGTACCAAAATATTTAGCTGTCAAACTTTATTATGGAGATCCCATCATTACGAAACAAATACTAACATTTTAACGTATATATTAATAAACGCTTATATATGCATAATTGGTCGCGTAAAGCTTCCATTCCGCATCGATATACTGTCAAATGAAAGAGCATCAAGGATGGTTAAGAGATGCACAGGCTCAATTGATAAGCTTTACATGCAGGCAGGTCATACAGTACGGACTCTGCTGCTCCGCAGAATTGTAGCCTCGAGATAAACGTGCATTCTGTAGAGATCGATACACAAAGCATACTTGTAGCTCCTATATTTGTAGCATTGTCTTGTAAAAGGAAAGATCTCCATAATTTTTTTGACGAGCATGTGCTTAAAATTGCATCAACATTTATCCAGACAGATACATAACATATCAACATTGTTTTACTGTTCCCGTACGCCAGTTTGAAATGAGTGATGCCAGCACTAAATATTTATTGCCAGAACAATTAAGCATATGAATCGGGAAATAACTATGTTCATACGCTGTATTATCTACAAACGTTTGAACAAGAAAAGTTGCACATTAGTCAGATGCACAGACCTAATATTGCTCAACAGAGCAAATGTTCAGTTACGTCTTGTGTTGTCTCCAAGCGACATGTTGTAGTTGCCTAGAAATACTGGGAAGCCGCAACCGGCACGGGTGAAATAACAAGCAGCAAAACTATATTGCATCTACTAATGATACTGTTGGCTGAACAAAATGACTCTCAATGACTGAAAGCTAGTACCAATGCAACGGAGACATGGGTACAGTAGTGTTTAGTGTTTAATGTTGCACAGTCTGAGGCCTATTGAAGCACGTCACCAATTAATTATAGGAACATATTGACAATGAATTGATGCCTTTGATGGCAACAAAGGGAAGAGTACCACCAGGCGTAATCATATTATCATCCCGTGAATAATATTTTGTGGTCTCATTTGGGTCATCATCTTTGCTCGAGTATGCGAAACAGCGGATGGGGCTGGTGTGCATTAATATTATATGCTAACCACCAGATTACAAGATATCATTGTACACAGCTGACAAGCAAAAATATCGTAAAGGTCTGGAATCTAAAGCATAACGTTCCGAAGTGTTCCAGTCGAATATATGGAGTCCACCAGATTTTTTGCAGGGGTACATTTATCGCAATAAGTTAATCGATCACTGTAAGTATGTCTTGAGACGTTTGGCACTCTATGCCAGGCTTCCAAGCCATAAACATAGATAGAGACATATGCCACCCCTTTTCCCGAACGGCGAAATTACCCTGCCGATTCCCCCTCTTCAACTCATCGACCCACACCGCAAATTGATGTACATAACCAACACAATGCGCTGTCAGTTATGAACTTCACCGCACGATGACACCATTGGTAAGGTTATTGCATCGTTAGACAAGCCTCTTACACATTAACGAACAATTCGCATGCAACTCTTACCCAATATAGTAGTAGCAGATATAGTGCCATTTTATGCCGCACTTTCATTGAAATACGTCAGTCATCAACGGTACAGCATTGAGTACACAAAATAGAAAAGAGTGTACCTCGGTTTTGCGCTTTCCTGTAGCTGATAAGATGCATAAAACATAGTCTATTTGAGTATTAGCGACGCACAAATGCGCATATTCAGCGATAATAAGATCGCGCTCAATTAGACTCGCTCAAGCAGGATAATCGCAGTTTTTTAAGGTTTCTGTCGGGTGATTTTATCATGGACAAACATCTGCACCGTAGCGTAGTTCTATGCTCTTTTTATCTGCCGCCAACTGTAGTTAAAGATTTCTCTGCCATTACCGTCTGCCTGAGTCTTTGGTTAGCATCATCCAATTGCTTTAACATTGTTTCGTTCAAAGCCTCAACGTCTGTGAATAGAGCCTCCCCATAAGAGAAGAATGTCACTTGCAACCATGCTATGCGTTTTGTCACAGGATATACCATCAATGGCGTACGAGGTTGAATCTATCGTAACAACGTTAGCATCTGATACATTTCTCTATACACACATACATATATATATATATATAGATATATAGATATAGATAGATATATATATATATATATATATAGATATAGATATAGATATATATATATATAGATATATATAGATATATATATATATATATATATATATATATATATATATATATATATATATATATATATCTATATATATAGATATATATATATCTATATATAGATATATCTCTCTATATATATATATATATAGATATATATATATATATATATATATATATATATATATATATATCTATATATATATATATATATATATATATATATATATATATATATATATATATATATTTGAAAAAGTGTTATCATATTGCTCTCCGGAACATATACAGGATATATCGTCGATACCTCATATTAAGCGCACACCCAAATGCTGGACGACTTGGGCCAAATCATTTACAGAGCGTTTCCCAAGAACCACACCTTTTGTCATGTAAATTCGTACGGTGGACATTAGGCCACGAGTTAACAAGAATCAATGAACCATCCCTCCGCAATATATGCTCTCGGTAGACCTTGTTAGTAAAACAGTAGCAAAGATAGGATATCAACCAACGTAATCATAGAACCATGTATTGGCCTAAAGAAAACGCTTGGATCATTGTTACGAGCTCCGGATGCACGGATGCTATCAGTGAATACTCTGAATGTTATCGCTATACACTTAGCCAGTTCACGCGAATATGAATCATCTCGTTAGTCATTGCCAGCGATACAATACCTCTATCTAAAAAACACTGTGATCAATTATGATGTTAACAGATATTTTTAGGTTTTCGTTTACATCGTAATAGCGGTATTAGCAATGTAGCAATACATATGTCGGCGTTGTTTTTTCAAGATGGCCTGCACGTTTAACTCATTTGCTAATGCATACTTATTTTCTGAAACTTCCTTCAAAAGTACTGATCGACGCATCATTGAAATATAATAACATGGCATAGTAGAGGGCAGATTAGAATTTTTCCCAAAACATGTAGAAATGCAGAGAATACCATGAACAACGATAGAACCGTCACAGTGTGCGATAGAGATCCCGAATAATACACACACCAAAACTTGATGCTCTGATTATGTGGCGCACTCAATACACATCCATTGACAACATTGCTATTGTGTACATAGCATATCTGTTTGCATAGAAGTATGTATCATACTTTTCGGTTCGCGATAACTTTTAGGATGATTTTAATGATGGCTAATGCGCTTCATTACCTCCACTGTTCAAAGTGACATCGAACCCGTCGTTAATTATTTATAATCACTTTTTGCGCAGTAACATCTAGTAGTCTGTTTTATTCAAAGATTTCTGCCACAATGCACCATTGGTTTAATTGTAACATCTGCTCGAACTGAATAACAGTACCGTAGTTTCGTTGCTTTCTGTGATACCTTAAACGTACAAGCATTATTGGCGAAGTAACAATGTGGCGAAGGGACCATTCTGATTTTGCCGTTTACAATCCATAATAAGTCGGCATGCGTATTCGCGAAGCAAAAGCGTATATTATGCACTGCCAAAGAGCGAGTACTTTAATAATGTGATTTACAGCTTGACAACACGCCGCATGCCAGGAACAGTTTTTAAAGCTTGCTCTCACGACTGCCTAATGATTTGTAAGTACTACAGATAGACTGATGTGGCAAACTGTCACAGCACTTCCGCTGTTTTGGGATAAATATGAACAAAATGACAGTTGCATGTGCCATTCAATATTCATTAGGAGACGGGTGTTATGTGTGACATAGCATAATCACAATAATAAACTACCCACGCTGAGCTGTAAATTTATGCCATCCTTGCTATGCTCTCCTTGGCCATTAATAAAGTTGTTATTATCAATGATTTATCGGTAATATAATTATGTGCCATGTGTTAGTTATCATGTACCTTACAGTAACTTACATTGTTCTTTTGGAAATATGGCTCTAATTCTATATTCTTGAATGTAAATATTGGGTGACATTGAGTTTCAAAGCTGAACCAGATTACACCTGGCGCGCTTAAAATCGGCGCTGCAATCAAATAGTGTCATTCTTTGTGGACCTGGTTATGTTATTTGTGTTTACATTTTAATTAGTCATGGTGATTGTAATTGCTATTTATCTTCCCTGGTTACTCCTGATACATAGATATTGTATTCGAAATAGACAATTTCGGTCCCTAATTATATCTGTATCATCGTTCGTATGCGCTGTACGACTTAAGACAATAATATATCTACCAAAACTATCCTGACACTGCTTGGCCACTTTCAGATTCAATGTCCCTGTTATGGTAAATATATTCCGTTCGCGAGCACACCTACAGCGAGGGATGTTCTGTGTATCTGTAAAGCCTCATGAAACGGTCATTCAGAGCATTATAAAGGATGCTTAGTTCATATGTACACCGAATCGCTAAGTTTTGCACGTGTTCTTAGTGTGCGTGTTAAGTCTAGTTTTGCTAAAATATATCCCATTGTGTCGCTTCACATCTCCATCGGATTGCGTTAAATGCAAAGAAAAAATCAGAGGTAGTCATTGGTAGACTTGCACCTTTTAATGCGTTGCATTGATTAAATTTGCCTGACTATAAAGCACCACACCTGAAAATCACCAATAGAATCAAGCCTCCACTAAGAAAATATCCACATGCACCTAAACCAGTGACAATACATTTCTTGACACATACCCTGTTTATCTATTTGCAGCACCAGATCCCACACGCAATAGTGATATATTTATAAGGAAGTTACAATATCCAAATAAATCGGAAAGATCTGCATAGTTGAATCTCATGTTGGGGATTGCTATTACACACTTTTCATTGATGCTATCATCTGCCATTCAATATAAGATAATTGTGTAGGGACCGGTTCGTTTGAAGAAGTGAAACTATCATGGCATATGAATGTTCTCTTATCTATTGCACTCGAGTGAAAAGCTTTACTCTTTGCCTCATATCAAATTCAAACACGACTTGACGCTGAGTTTATTAACTCACTAAGCGTTCCCAAAAAAATAAATTACATATTGTAAAATTCCAAAGACAGGCAGTGAGGTTCTCCCGTCGCAATGCATGCTCATAAAAGCCCCTATCAACACGGGCGATTTGGAGGGGAAACGGGTCAACACAGTAGCAACAATAGGACTCATATATAAAACCGCGTACTTATCGAATCACATTCTAGTCTTATCTATATTACACATTTAGAGTCACTTGGATCATTTGGAAATGAATCCGGATGCCAGAAATTTGTATCGATGCACAATCTAAATAAATCTAAATAAATGTGATAAATACAGTTTTCCTTAAAATGTTAATTATTACACTCTCTGTCTGCGGGGTAATAGTGCTGGTTTATCAAACATTTTCATCATATGGTCATTACCTGATATCTGTCATAGAAAACAATGGTATATATTTACCAATATTACCTTCACTGTTAATTCTTTTGTAATCAAATGTTTATTAGCTGAAATATTGTTCACGTGTACTGGTCTACGTATCTATCTGACCCTACCGATGAGGCAGATCAGGTGGCCGTAGAAACTTTTGAAGCAAAATGTCGTTGTTCAATTAATGACATGAGCATCAACAACGATGGCGATCCTCAAATATGTGCACTCCAGAAATCATTGAATGGAATTGAATTGTTGGTCTAACAACAATTCATTCGTTGGGAAAGTACGCACCCTAACACAACCACACACGCACACAAACACACATACACAAACACCCACACATCTGTATACTTACAAACATACACCCACTCATGCACACGCACTATTTGAATGTCAATTGCTTGGCTTTCTAACACAAGGTTACATTATAGACGATGAATGTGAGAGTGCTCCGCGTGCATGCATGCACAGTAACCAAAGCGAATACAACAATATAATTCACAAAAGAGGCCGTCCGGGCAGCGTTGGCAAAAACAGCAAAATTATCAAATGATTGCTTTTGGTCTTAACCCACCTACCGGCTAATTGCCTTCAGAATGGCGACACATTTTAGTTAACAAGTAGGTGGCAGTGGAATGGCGCTCATACAATTCCAACAATTTCGCTTTTTTATAGTTTTTTTCCCTTGCGATGAGTTGTAATACCTATTGTTCACAAACCGCAATCTTGATGGTGATTGTGTTCACTCTGAGCTATGTGTAAAACGTTTTCCAGTTGCTGGTAGTTACAACTTAAGTGTTTGCTTTAGCAGTAGCTTTGTTGTTGCCAATGGAACACTGGGCTAAAAATATACCGGCCGTGATAAACAATATTTGAGAATTTTATCGCACGCCTTTTAGCAAATCGTATGCTGCTACAATATTTAGGCCCATATTTGAACCGTTGGTACTATACACAATACTTCTCCGGCAAATAAGAATCTGACCACTGAACGTTATTGTTCAATGTACATCTGGTATGAAATTGGGCTGTGTATTTGATGGTTCATTCCCACGCAACTCACTCTCTGTCCCAGTAATCAAAAACTCTATCGTTTACGATAATATCTAGGGAGAAAATATATACTGATCCATCAGCCAAATGATATCCATCATTGCTGTTTTGTGGTAGGTGTTAGCGTGGTGATCCATTACTGTCTTCTATATCACTTAGCCAGGTACTTAAAGTCGGTTTCTCAGAGGCATTTAGAACATGACAGTGGATGACATTCTCACGGGCGGATGATTTATTCGAGCCGGTGTATTTGGCTTCGATTTAAAGGTTGGTATTAAAGCCCGATGTATTACTGGTCACTCGGGGAGTGTCCATAATGCCCCATTTCCCAGGACAGTCTGAGTGACGTGAGCTCATTAATCACCTCCTGGCGTTTGATACATTCCGCATTCAAAGGCAATCAAAACGACGTACTGATTTTACAACGTCTCCTTGTACTGCTTTGATGCGACCATGATGCTAAAAGTTTCAATGTCATGGGGGCTTCCCTGGTAGTTTCTCTGCCTATTTTACCGTCATTTTTACCAGCTTGTTCGGATATTAAAGTAGTGCACAACCAACCAATATTTTTCTAGCCAATTGAATCAAAGTCCTGTTAGAGCCACTTTCTATGCTCTACTCGGCTAACCTAGGTATTGGCGAAATGCAATTTGGGCAAATGTTGTGCGAGGATTTAGGCCATAAACACCGATAGTGCTGTGATGAAATATTAGACCTTTGTACGCTGTGTCTTGTGTTAACCTACCATCTATCCACATACACTGCCATTGCTGTGCTCGACAAAGGCAACGGACAAAAAGACCATGAATGGCAAAACCACTCAAAATTAAATGATGTCGCAAATAGTCATTTGTGAATACATCTGTTAGCCATGATAAATCGACTTATGGAACTGGACCCATAAGCAGCAACTAAGCAGCGTTCAAATCCTGTCATTAGATGAAATAATTAAAGTGCTGCCCTCAATAAATTGGCATAACTTTCTTCCTATGTAGCTTTATCTATCCCAATCGCCAGCCCGCAGCAATCTAGATATGCATTCACCTGTTTGCACCTCCTTACCATAATATCAGAGCTTATCGTCGATTATAAGGGTTTAAGAGAGCCATACAACTCAGGTAATAGATAACGTATATCTTAGAGATATGCAAAGGACGATGTCAAACATCAGACTAACACGATGCGGCAACGAATACTAAACGGAATGTTTCAATATCCCAGGAGAGCGTCTGCTTGCTGTGGAAGCTAGTGGGACACATATTTTACTCGGTGCTCTAAAAGCGTATCATTTAATATCTTTGTGACAGAAAAAAAGCATCAATCGTGGTTTGGTTGTCAATATTTTCAAGGCAATGGCTTGTCAGCAATAATCCGGTCAATCCAGCGTCCCACTACCGATGATTCGCTATTGCAGTATCTGGACACTCATTACTGTTCATGATATTTTGGTCAGCTTCTTAGAACATTGGTTTCAGACGCGCCAGACGAACACGCGGTAGGTGACGCTGCTGCATACTTCCATAGTTCGGGTAAAATTGACGTCCGTTTGAAATCCCATATGTAAGAGACTGCATCCAGAATACACAATTTATCCGTTTTATCTCCCCTCTCGCCCCCACCCCTTTACAAAACGTTTTCAAAATGAGATCACTGATATTTCTGTAGGTAAGAATAAATACGCTGTTAATTAATAGGACGCTACGCTTGTGTCCTAAACATGTGGGGCATCGAATATAAATTGCCCGCTAAAAAACGCCATTGATGCTTATTCTCAGAGCCTAGGGGGTTTCCGTCGAGGAAACTCTGCCTTGTTCAGAACTCTCTGATAATAGGCTGGAATTTATTGTTTATTATACATTTATCTACTCTGGGATTATATGCATTGGCAAGCCATATCCCTCATTAACTGTGAGGGAGGCCAGTAACTAGTTCAAGTTAACTAAACAGGTGGGGAAGACGTGAACGCTTAAGTAAGCAATTGTTTCGGGGCTGCCGAGACATTCAATGTGCGTGTGTGTGTTTGTGTGTATGTGTGTGTGTGTGAGTGCATATGTAGTAAGTTTGAATATTAATATCAATTCCGTTGCAGCTGGTTCCACCATCACTTTGTTCGTGCAAACATGGTAGTCGACCATGTGCATATTGTGTGTGTGTGTGTGTGTGTGTGTGTGTGTGTGTGTGTGTGTGTGTGTGTGTGTGTCAATGTGAATGCATATGTAGTAAGCTTGAATATTAATATCGATTCCGTCGCAGCTGGTTCCACCATCACCTTGTTCGTGCAAACACGATAGTCGACCATGTGCATATAAAACGCAAACAGCCCTTTGTTTGTTATGCACGTAACCGATGTTGTACTTGTTCATGGTACTTCTGCATATAATGAATAATTTCAGTAGTAATTGCTTCAAAGAAAGTATTCTTTACATCCGCGTGACGATACTGCGATATGCCAAAGAGGTTGAGGGGAGGATCATGTTTACGCTAGTTATTAGAATAAGACCGTGTTTCTATCTAGCAATAAGTGGCAGGTAGCTGGGAGGCATAAGCTTAGAGGTAGAATTGACATTCAAATTTGGCAAATACAACAGAAAGGGTCGGAGTCGGCGATGATGCATTGCGCTCAAACGCATTATATGTTCATGTGCCGATTTATCACCATCATATATAACACTCAAAGTCAATCTCAAGAATGAATCCAGTCTTTGCATGATCTGGGTTGTCCTGTATCTGTAGATCCTCCGGCTGAGCAACCCATTTAAATTCCCGCAGTTGGCAAAGGCTGACTCATAGCCCACCAATACAAATTGTTAGCGTCAAGGGCATTGGATGTAGCTCGTCAGTTTATCCTGGTCAAATTCATCCACGAGCTTGGTATTGGCCTTAGCCTGGCGGCGCGACACCATGCTTATACTGCCGCGTAGACTTTTCTCAATGAATAGGAACTTGTCATAGTCAGTGAGTAGCTCGAGTTCCACGCCTGTGCTCTTAAGCAAAAGCATCCCACGACAAACCGGGGCTGGATCTAACCCGTACTGCTTAAGACAGGTCTTTTGGAATACCTCAAACACATCTGCCAAGAGCAGTACATCTGTCCGCAGGACCAAGTCATGGTAGCCACCTATGTTCTTAAACCCGAACCCGCTGTCCCTGAACGCATAGGGGAAGACTCACTTGCGCAACAGCAACCGCTGCTTCATCTGGTCTGGCTCATATTCCGCCGTCACAGCAAAGACATCTGGGTTGATAGCAGACACCAGCTTATCAAGCGAGGCCAGGAGGAACTGCGCAACTGTCGGAGCGATAAGGAAATATATTTCTCCATATTGTTGGGGATACAGTTGATGTTCCCCTCCACTTTGCTTATACCCTGCATCAAGAGACCCGCAGGTTATGGAACACCACAGGGATGGGGTGTTGTTTTGGGAAGTTTCAGATTACACACGTTATGGGCTGGCCCTCTGTACAAGCCTGTTATATGGCAGTGATTGCCAGTCACAGCCCAGATTTTTCTTGCACGCGTGACAGTGGGTTGCAGCCTTAGGTGCCCTTCTATCCTCCAGAATCATCCGCATAGGGACAGGCTTGCACAGAACTCCTTTGATATTTTGATCCTCTTGCTGCAGAACCTGTATGAACTTCTCCACACCATCGCTTCCTCTGTGAACCACGGGAGGTTCAATCTTACCGTCACACCGAACATCACATAGCCCTAGCCGCATCCTGCATTCTCTGCGTGTTGCTCTTACCAAGATTAAACGCAGGACCCCGGAAGCATCACTGTGAGCGCCTCAAAGTCAGCATAGATGACGTATGGTGCAGCAAGCTGTTTCTGCCAGTTCTGGAAGGATAATATGTTCTTCCCTTCCTCAGGCATATCCAATCGCACATCAGTTTGCCCTATACTCATACACTCAGTATTGTGCGCCAGGAGCAGACCCTGTGAGATATATCCATGCAGACATACCTCACAGAAGAACTTGCGCTCATTATGTTTGGGCTGGTTATGCAGCAAGCGGTTCAGGTCTTAGATTTGCGTATATGAAACTTTCCGTCTTTCTAAATCAGCATGAGATTTATACGGGTATCAGTGTGCTTACTGATGCGTTGTACGATAGCGGTCTTCCCATCCCAGGCAAAAACATTCAAGACTAGTTAAGCATGTTTTTATATCTTCTCAACATGCGACACGGGTGTAGGATATTCTACACCTGCACCCTCCAGCAGATCCAAGAGCCAGTGAATGTTATATTTTGATGGTCGCTGTGGGTCCTTGGCAACCGGGTGCATATTTGCTACAATAGCCCATAGAATGCAGAAGTCATCTCAATTTATTACGTTTATGAAGGCCTGCTTAGCCGCCAGTGCAACCGGCAGTCGCAGGTAGGAGCCACCCTTCAACGGTTTATAGTTGGCAATATCAATCCACAGAGCTTTGACCGCCTCAAACTCCCAACCAGAACCTTGGCTGGTCCACTTCTCCAACCACTCTTGGATATTAACAACACTCTGGCCAACGCAACGTCCAGGTCTTCTGAGGTCACCTGCTGCTTATTACACAACACAGGCTCAACCTTCTCAGTGCTGTCAATATCGGCGTGTTTGTAGAGTCTTCCCTTAAGGGCAAACTGACACTTGATAAACAGGTAAATACATTGCCTTCCGTTATTCTTTATCTGCTTCCCGGAACTCTGTCACCAGAAGTGACTTTCCTTCACTTTAATCTGTATTTCGCAATATCGGACCGGTAGCGTGCCCTCCTATTTTTCAGTATGCGTCATGCATCTATGAAGTATTTCTTGGCAGCAGCATCAATCAGTCGCCAACAATACAATTGAACAAGGACACGCGACAGTTCAAACCGTGTTCACTTATCTTATTTCGCGAACCTTTGCGTCGGCATTTTTATAGCGCAACCGTAAGAGAGCCGGAAACGTCCATGTTTCCTTAGGAATGTATAAGTTATTTTCCTGGGACAGACGAATGCTTCTTATCGACATTGCTAATTCTATTAAAAGCGTCAATTGTCTTTGGC
The DNA here is from genome assembly GCA_034190875.2 of Urechis unicinctus. NCBI lineage: Eukaryota > Metazoa > Annelida > Polychaeta > Xenopneusta > Urechidae > Urechis > Urechis unicinctus. Next base: position 71,228,601 of record CM067356.1, read on the forward strand.
GGAAATTTCAACACAAACAGAGCGAAAAGAGAGAACAGTATTTCTCCCCTTACCTCTTCTTTCTCTGCTTTAGCAAGCCAAATATATTGTTTTGTCGCGCTTGTCTTAATTTAAACTTTGCTGAGTATTCATTTGGTGAGCAAGAGGTGGCATACAATTAACTGTGCATCTCTGTAAAGTATTGTACGCGCAGGATGAGTAACTATAATAGAAACTAGTAGTATATATAGTGGGTGTTCTGGCACACCTATCTCATATGGGTACTGGCACACCTACCTCCCCTATATATACTACTAACCCCTGGCAGCTTATACCCGATTTTTTTGTCACCTTACAAGGGCGCACCAACCCGACATAGCTACTCGGATTCTGGCCACTTTTTTCTCGCCCCCGGGCCCTCCCCCAACGCTCCACACCACGTTCCCCCAAGGCAAGCCAAACAAGGGCCACCCCAGACAGTCTACTCCATGTAGAAAGGGTCTTCCTTCTTCGCAGCCATAGGTGTCCACAGGCGTAGTCCTCCAATGTGCGTCGGGGTCTCTGCTAGCATACTACAAAACTTTCCAGGCAAAACACCACTGCAATCCCACCATACACCTAGTTTTTGATCTGGGTAACAAACGAACCAACCTCGTCCTCCACACGGTCGCCAACCACACGATCGCCAACCTGGTCGATTGCATCCTCCACCGCGTTTTCCTCCACATGGTCGTCCTCCGCCGCGTCTTCCATGTTTTGGCTCTGTAGTATAACAAGGTAGTCCATTTGTTGCTGCATAGTCGAAATACTGCTGCCAACCGCATCTATCTTGTTAGCAATGGCCTGGTAGAAGTCGTACAGCTAGGTCCTCGAGCGGACAACATTTGACCCAGCAAACGCTTTCAGTTATACTACATCAAAGTCATGTGTGTCATAAAACTTATGATCTACCCTAGAACGAATGCCAGCATCCGGTGCTAACCACCATATTAAAAGATATCATTGTACACAGCTGACAAGCAAAAATATCGTAAAGGTCTGAAATCTAAAGCATAACGTTCCGAAATGTTCCAGTCGAATATATGGAGTCCACCAGATTTTTGGCAGGGGTACATTTATCGCAATAAGTTAATCGATCGCTGTATGTCGTGAGACGTTTGGCACTCTATGCCAGGCTTCCAAGCCATAAACATAGATAGAGACATATGCCCCCCTTTTCCCGAACGGCGAAATTACCCTGCCGATTCCCCCTCTTCAACTCATCGACCCACACCGCAAATTGATGTACATAACCAACACAATGTGCTGTCAGTTATGAACTTCACCGCACGATGACACCATTGGTAAGGTTATTGCATCGTTAGACAAGCCTCTTACACATTAACGAACAATTCGCATGCAACTCTTACCCAATATAGTAGTAGCAGATATAGTGCCATTTTATGCCGCACTTTCATTGAAATACGTCAGTCATCAACGGTACAGCATTGAGTACACAAAATAAGAAAAGAGTGTACCTCGGTTTTGCGCTATCCTGTAGCTGATAATATGCATAAAACATAGTCTATTTGAGTATTAGCGACGCACAAATGCGCATATTCAGCCATAATAAAGATTGCGCTCAATTAGACTCGCTCAAGCAGGATAATCGCAGTTTCTTAAGGTTTCTGTCGGATGATTTTATCATGGACAAAACATCTGCACCGTAGCGTAGTTCTATGCTCTTTTTATCTGCCGCCAACTGTAGTTAAAGATTTCTCTGCCATTACCGTCTGCCTGAGTCTTTGGTTAGCATCATCCAATTGCTTTAACATTTCCGTCGCAGCTGGTTCCACCATCACCTTGTTCGTGCAAACACGATAGTCGACCATGTGCATATAAAACGCAAACAGCCCTTTGTTTGTTATGCACGTAACCGATGTTGTACTTGTTCATGGTACTTCTGCATATAATGAATAATTTCAGTAGTAATTGCTTCAAAGAAAGTATTCTTTACATCCGCGTGACGATACTGCGATATGCCAAAGAGGTTGAGGGGAGGATCATGTTTACGCTAGTTATTAGAATAAGACCGTGTTTCTATCTAGCAATAAGTGGCAGGTAGCTGGGAGGCATAAGCTTAGAGGTAGAATTGACATTCAAATTTGGCAAATACAACAGAAAGGGTCGGAGTCGGCGATGATGCATTGCGCTCAAACGCATTATATGTTCATGTGCCGATTTATCACCATCATATATAACACTCAAAGTCAATCTCAAGAATGAATCCAGTCTTTGCATGATCTGGGTTGTCCTGTATCTGTAGATCCTCCGGCTGAGCAACCCATTTAAATTCCCGCAGTTGGCAAAGGCTGACTCATAGCCCACCAATACAAATTGTTAGCGTCAAGGGCATTGGATGTAGCTCGTCAGTTTATCCTGGTCAAATTCATCCACGAGCTTGGTATTGGCCTTAGCCTGGCGGCGCGACACCATGCTTATACTGCCGCGTAGACTTTTCTCAATGAATAGGAACTTGTCATAGTCAGTGAGTAGCTCGAGTTCCACGCCTGTGCTCTTAAGCAAAAGCATCCCACGACAAACCGGGGCTGGATCTAACCCGTACTGCTTAAGACAGGTCTTTTGGAATACCTCAAACACATCTGCCAAGAGCAGTACATCTGTCCGCAGGACCAAGTCATGGTAGCCACCTATGTTCTTAAACCCGAACCCGCTGTCCCTGAACGCATAGGGGAAGACTCACTTGCGCAACAGCAACCGCTGCTTCATCTGGTCTGGCTCATATTCCGCCGTCACAGCAAAGACATCTGGGTTGATAGCAGACACCCAGCTTATCAAGCGAGGCCAGGAGGAACTGCGCAACTGTCGGAGCGATAAGGAAATATATTTCTCCATATTGTTGGGGATACAGTTTGATGTTCCCCTCCACTTTGCTTATACCCTGCATCAAGAGACCCGCAGGTTATGGAACACCACAGGGATGGGTGTTGTTTTGGGAAGTTTCAGATTACACACGTTATGGGCTGGCCCTCTGTACAAGCCTGTTATATGGCAGTGATTGCCAGTCACAGCCCAGATTTTTCTTGCACGCGTGACAGTGGGTTGCAGCCTTAGGTGCCCTTCTATCCTCCAGAATCATCCGCATAGGGACAGGCTTGCACAGAACTCCTTTGATATTTTGATCCTCTTGCTGCAGAACCTGTATGAACTTCTCCACACCATCGCTTCCTCTGTGAACCACGGGAGGTTCAATCTTACCGTCACACCGAACATCACATAGCCCTAGCCGCATCCTGCATTCTCTGCGTGTTGCTCTTACCAAGATTAAACGCAGGACCCCGGAAGCATCACTGTGAGCGCCTCAAAGTCAGCATAGATGACGTATGGTGCAGCAAGCTGTTTCTGCCAGTTCTGGAAGGATAATATGTTCTTCCCTTCCTCAGGCATATCCAATCGCACATCAGTTTGCCCTATACTCATACACTCAGTATTGTGCGCCAGGAGCAGACCCTGTGAGATATATCCATGCAGACATACCTCACAGAAGAACTTGCGCTCATTATGTTTGGGCTGGTTATGCAGCAAGCGGTTCAGGTCTTAGATTTGCGTATAATGAAACTTTCCGTCTTTCTAAATCAGCATGAGATTTATACGGGTATCAGTGTGCTTACTGATGCGTTGTACGATAGCGGTCTTCCCATCCCAGGCAAAAACATTCAAGACTAGTTAAGCATGTTTTTATATCTTCTCAACATGCGACACGGGTGTAGGATATTCTACACCTGCACCCTCCAGCAGATCCAAGAGCCAGTGAATGTTATATTTTGATGGTCGCTGTGGGTCCTTGGCAACCGGGTGCATATTTGCTACAATAGCCCATAGAATGCAGAAGTCATCTCAATTTATTACGTTTATGAAGGCCTGCTTAGCCGCCAGTGCAACCGGCAGTCGCAGGTAGGAGCCACCCTTCAACGGTTTATAGTTGGCAATATCAATCCACAGAGCTTTGACCGCCTCAAACTCCCAACCAGAACCTTGGCTGGTCCACTTCTCCAACCACTCTTGGATATTAACAACACTCTGGCCAACGCAACGTCCAGGTCTTCTGAGGTCACCTGCTGCTTATTACACAACACAGGCTCAACCTTCTCAGTGCTGTCAATATCGGCGTGTTTGTAGAGTCTTCCCTTAAGGGCAAACTGACACTTGATAAACAGGTAAATACATTGCCTTCCGTTATTCTTTATCTGCTTCCCGGAACTCTGTCACCAGAAGTGACTTTCCTTCACTTTAATCTGTATTTCGCAATATCGGACCGGTAGCGTGCCCTCCTATTTTTCAGTATGCGTCATGCATCTATGAAGTATTTCTTGGCAGCAGCATCAATCAGTCGCCAACAATACAATTGAACAAGGACACGCGACAGTTCAAACCGTGTTCACTTATCTTATTTCGCGAACCTTTGCGTCGGCATTTTTTATAGCGCAACCGTAAGAGAGCCGGAAACGTCCATGTTTCCTTAGGAATGTATAAGTTATTTTCCTGGGACAGACGAATGCTTCTTATCGACATTGCTAATTCTATTAAAAGCGTCAATTGTCTTTGGCGGAAATTTCAACACAAACAGAGCGAAAAGAGAGAACAGTATTTCTCCCCTTACCTCTTCTTTCTCTGCTTTAGCAAGCCAAATATATTGTTTTGTCGCGCTTGTCTTAATTTAAACTTTGCTGAGTATTCATTTGGTGAGCAAGAGGTGGCATACAATTAACTGTGCATCTCTGTAAAGTATTGTACGCGCAGGATGAGTAACTATAATAGAACTAGTAGTATATATAGTGGGTGTTCTGGCACACCTATCTCATATGGGTACTGGCACACCTACCTCCCCTATATATACTACTAACCCCTGGCAGCTTATACCCGATTTTTTTGTCACCTTACAAGGGCGCACCAACCCGACATAGCTACTCGGATTCTGGCCACTTTTTTCTCGCCCCCGGGCCCTCCCCCAACGCTCCACACCACGTTCCCCCAAGGCAAGCCAAACAAGGGCCACCCCAGACAGTCTACTCCATGTAGAAAGGGTCTTCCTTCTTCGCAGCCATAGGTGTCCACAGGCGTAGTCCTCCAATGTGCGTCGGGGTCTCTGCTAGCATACTACAAAACTTTCCAGGCAAACACCACTGCAATCCCACCATACACCTAGTTTTTGATCTGGGTAACAAACGAACCAACCTCGTCCTCCACACGGTCGCCAACCACACGATCGCCAACCTGGTCGATTGCATCCTCCACCGCGTTTTCCTCCACATGGTCGTCCTCCGCCGCGTCTTCCATGTTTTGGCTCTGTAGTATAACAAGGTAGTCCATTTGTTGCTGCATAGTCGAAATACTGCTGCCAACCGCATCTATCTTGTTAGCAATGGCCTGGTAGAAGTCGTACAGCTAGGTCCTCGAGCGGACAACATTTGACCCAGCAAACGCTTTCAGTTATACTACATCAAAGTCATGTGTGTCATAAAACTTATGATCTACCCTAGAACGAATGCCAGCATCCGGTGCTAACCACCATATTAAAAGATATCATTGTACACAGCTGACAAGCAAAAATATCGTAAAGGTCTGAAATCTAAAGCATAACGTTCCGAAATGTTCCAGTCGAATATATGGAGTCCACCAGATTTTTGGCAGGGGTACATTTATCGCAATAAGTTAATCGATCGCTGTATGTCGTGAGACGTTTGGCACTCTATGCCAGGCTTCCAAGCCATAAACATAGATAGAGACATATGCCACCCCTTTTCCCGAACGGCGAAATTACCCTGCCGATTCCCCCTCTTCAACTCATCGACCCACACCGCAAATTGATGTACATAACCAACACAATGTGCTGTCAGTTATAAACTTCACCGCACGATGACACCATTGGTAAGGTTATTGCATCGTTAGACAAGCCTCTTACACATTAACGAACAATTCGCATGCAACTCTTACCCAATATAGTAGTAGCAGATATAGTGCCATTTTATGCCGCACTTTCATTGAAATACGTCAGTCATCAACGGTACAGCATTGAGTACACAAAATAAGAAAAGAGTGTACCTCGGTTTTGCGCTTTCCTGTAGCTGATAATATGCATAAAACATAGTCTATTTGAGTATTAGCGACGCACAAATGCGCATATTCAGCCATAATAAAGATTGCGCTCAATTAGACTCGCTCAAGCAGGATAATCGCAGTTTCTTAAGGTTTCTGTCGGATGATTTTATCATGGACAAACATCTGCACCGTAGCGTAGTTCTATGCTCTTTTTATCTGCCGCCAACTGTAGTTAAAGATTTCTCTGCCATTACCGTCTGCCTGAGTCTTTGGTTAGCATCATCCAATTGCTTTAACATTGTTTCGTTCAAAGCCTCAACGTCTGTGAATAGAGCCTCCCCATAAGAGAAGAATGTCACTTGCAACCATGCTATGCGTTTTGTCACAGGATATACCATCAATGGCGTACGAGGTTGAATCTATCGTAACAACGTTAGCATCTGATACATGTCTCTATACATATATATATATATATATATATATATATATATATATATATATATATATATATATATATATATATATATATATGTATAGATATATATATATATATATATATATATATAGATATATCTATATATATATATATATATATATATATCTCTATATATATATATATATATATATATATATATATATCTATATATCTCTATATATACATATATTTGAAAAAGTGTTATCATATTGCTCTCCGGAACATATACAGGATATATCGTCGATACCTCATATTAAGCGCACACCCAAATGCTGGACGACTTGGGCCAAATCATTTACAGAGCGTTTCCCAAGAACCACACCTTTTGTCATGTAATTCGTACGGTGGACATTAGGCCACGAGTTAACAAGAATCAATGAACCATCCCTCCGCAATATATGCTCTCGGTAGACCTTGTTAGCAAAACAGTAGCAAAGATAGGATATCAACCAACGTAATCATAGAACCATGTATTGGCCTAAAGAAAACGCTTGGATCATTGTTACGAGCTCCGGATGCACGGATGCATATCAGTGAGTACTCTGAATGTTATCGCTATACACTTAGCCAGTTCACGCGAATATGAATCATCTCGTTAGTCAATGCCAGCGATACAATACCTCTATCTAAAAAACACTGTGATCAATTATGATGTTAACAGATATTTTTAGGTTTTCGTTTACATCGTAATAGCGGTATTAGCAATGTAGCAATACATATGTCGGCGTTGTTTTTTCAAGATGGCCTGCACGTTAACTCATTTGCTAATGCATACTTATTTTCTGAAACTTCCTTCAAAAGTACTGATCGACGCATCATTGAAATATAATAACATGGCATAGATTAGAATTTTTCCCAAAACATGTAGAAATGCAGAGAATACCATGAACAACGATAAAACCGTCACAGTGTGCGATAGAGATCCCGAATAATACACACACCAAAACTTGATGCTCTGATTATGTGGCGCACTCAATACACATCCATTGACAACATTGCTATTGTGTACATAGCATATCTGTTTGCATAGAAGTATGTATCATACTTTTCGGTTCGCGATAACTTTTAGGATGATTTTAATGATGGCTAATGCGCTTCATTACCTCCACTGTTCAAAGTGACATCGAACCCGTCGTTAATTATTTATAATCACTTTTTGCGCAGTAACATCTAGTAGTCTGTTTTACTCAAAGATTTCTGCCACAATGCACCGTTGTTTTAATTGTAACATCTGCTCGAACTGAATAACAGTACCCTTGTTTCGTTGCTTTCTGTGATACCTTGAACGTACAAGCATTCTTGGCGAAGTAACAATGTGGCGAAGGGACCATTCTGATTTTGCCGTTTACAATCCATAATAAGTCGGCATGCGTATTCGCAAAGCAAAAGCGTATATTATGCACTGCCAAAGAGCGAGTACTTTAATAATGTGATTTACAGCTTGACAACACGCCGCATGCCAGGAACAGTTTTTAAAGCTTGCTCTCACGACTGCCTAATAATTTGTAAGTACTACAGATAGGCTGAGGTGGCAATCTGTCACAGCACTTCCGCTGTTTTGGGATAAATATGAACAAAATGACAGTTGCATGTGCCATTCAATATTCATTAGGAGACGGGTGTTATGTGTGAGATAGCATAATCACAATAATAAACTACCCACGCTGAGCTGTAAATTTATGCTATCCTTGCTATGCTCTCCTTGGCCATTAAGAAAGTGGTTACCAAATGATTTATCGGTAATATAATTATGTGCCATGTGTTAGTTATCATGTACCTTACAGTAACTTACATTGTTCTTTTGGAAATATGGCTCTAATTCTATATTCTTGAATGTAAATATTGGGTGACATTGAGTTTCAAAGCTGAACCAGATTACACCTGGCGCGCTTAAAATCGGCGCTGCAATCAAATAGTGCCATTCTTTGTGGACCTGATTATGTTATTTGTGTTTACATTTTAATTAGTCATGGTGGTTGTAATTGCTATTTATCTTTCCCTGGTTACTCCTGATACATAGATATTGTATTCGAAATAGACAATTTCGGTCCCTAATTATATCTGTATCATCGTTCGTATGCGCTGTACGACTTAAGACAATAATATATCTACCACAACTATCCTGACACTGCTTGGCCACTTTCAGATTCAATGTCCCTGTTATGGTAAATATATTCCGTTCGCGAGCACACCTACAGCGAAGGATGTTCTGTGTATCTGTAAAGCCTCATGAAACGGTCATTCAGAGCATTATAAAGGATGCTTAGTTCATATGTACACCGAATCGCTAAGTTTTGCACGTGTTCTTAGTGTGCGTGTTAAGTCTAGTTTTGCTAAAATATATCCCATTGTGTCGCTTCACATCTCCATCGGATTGCGTTAAATGCAAAGAAAAAATCCGAGGTAGTCATTGGTAGACTTGCACCGTTTAATGCGTTGCATTGATTAAATTTGCCTGACTATAAAGCACCACACCTGAAAATCACCAATTGGATCAAGCCTCCACTGAGAAAATATCCACATGCACCTAAACCAGTGACAATACATTTCTTGACACATACCCTGTTTATCTATTTGCAGCACCAGATCCCACACGCAATAGTGATATATTTATAAGGAAGTTACAATATCCAAATAAATCGGAAAGATCTGTATAGTTGAATCTCATGTTGGGGATTGCTATTACACACTGTTCATTGATGCTATCATCTGCCATTCAATATAAGATAATTGTGTAGGGACCGGTTCGTTTGAAGAAGTGAAACTAGCATGGCATATGAATGTTCTCTTATCTATTGCACTCGAGTGAAAAGCTTTACTCTTTGCCTCATATCAAATTCAAACACGACTTGACGCTGAGTTTATTAACTCACTAAGCGTTCCCAAAAAAATAAATTACATATTGTAAAATTCCCAAGACAGGCAGTGAGGTTATCCCGTCGCAATGCATGCTCATAAAAGCCCCTATCAACACGGGCGATTTGGAGGGGAAACGGGTCAACACAGTAGCAACAATAGGACTCATATATCAAAACCGCGTACTTATCGAATCACATTCTAGTCTTATCTATATTACACATTTAGAGTCACTTGGATCATTTGGAAATGAATCCGGATGCCAGAAATTTGTATCGATGCACAATCTAAATAAATGTGATAAATACAGTTTTCCTTAAAATGTTAATTATTACACTCTCTGTCTGCGGGGTAATAGTGCTGGTTTATCAAACATTTTCATCATATGGTCATTACCTGATATCTGTCATAGAAAACAATGGTATATATTTACCAATATTACCTTCAATGTTAATTCTTTTGTAATCAAATGTTTATTAGCTGAAATATTGTTCACGTGTACTGGTCTACGTATCTATCTGACCCTACCGATAAGGCAGATCAGGTGGCCGTAGAAACTTTTGAAGCAAAATGTGTCGTTGTTCAATTAATGACATGAGCATCAACAACGATGGCGATCCTCAAATATGTGCACTCCAGAAATCATTGAATGGAATTGAATTGTTGGTCTAACAACAATTCATTCGTTGGGAAAGTACGCACCCTAACACAACCACACACGCACACAAACACACATACACAAACACCCACACATCTGTATACTTACAAACATACACCCACTCATGCACACGCACTATTTGAATGTCAATTGCTTGGCTTTCTAGCAACACAAGGTTACATTATAGACGATGAATGTGAGAGTGCTCCGCGTGCATGCATGCACAGTAACCAAAGCGAATACAACAATATAATTCACAAAAGATGCCGTCCGGGCAGCGTTGGCAAAAACAGCAAAATTATCAAATGATTGCTTTTGGTCTTAACCCACCTACCGGCTAATTGCCTTCAGAATGGCGACACATTTTAGTTAACAAGTAGGTGGCAGTGGAATGGCGCTCATACAATTCCACCAATTTCGCTTTTTGTAACTTTTTTTCCCTTGTGATGTGTTGTAATACCTATTGTTCACAAACCGCAATCTTGATGGAGATTGTGTTCACTCTGAGCTATGTGTAAAACGTTTTCCAGTTGCTGGTAGTTACAACTTAAGTGTTTGCTTTAGCAGTAGCTTTGTTGTTGCCAATGGAACACTGGGCTAAAAATATACCGGCCGTGATAAACAATATTTGAGAATTTTATCGCACGCCTTTTAGCAAATCGTATGCTGCTACAATATTTAGGCCCATAATTGAACCGTTGGTACTATACACAATACTTCTCCCGGCAAATAAGAATCTGACCACTGAACGTTATTGTTCAATGTACATTTGGTATGAAATTGGGCTGTGTATTTGATGGTTCATTCCCACGCAACTCACTCTCTGTCCCAGTGATCAAACTCTATCGTTTACGATAATATCTAGGGAGAAATATATACTGATCCATCAGCCAAATGATATCCATCATTGCTGTTTTGTGGTAGGTGTAAGCTTGGTGATCCATCACTGTCTTCTATATCACGTAGCCAGGTACTTAAAGTCGGTTTCTAACAGGCATTGAGAACATGACAGTGGATGACATTCTCACGGGCGGAGGACTTATTCGAGCCGGTGTATTTAGCTTCGATTTAAAGGTTGGTGTTAAAGCCCGATGTATTACTGGTCATTGGGGGAGTGTCCATAATGCCCCATTTCCCAGGACAGTCTGAGTGACGTGAGCTCATTAATCACCTCCTGGCGTTTGATACATTCCGCATTCAAAGGCAATCAAAACGACTGATTTTACAACGTCTACTTGTACAGCTTAGATGCGACCATGATGCTAAAAGTTTCAATGTCATGGGGGCTTCCCTTGTAGATTCCCTGGCTTGTATTACCGTCATTTTGACCAGCTTGGTCGGATATTAAAGTAGTTCACAACCAACCGAATATTTTTCTAGCCAATTGAATCAAAGTCCTGTTAGAGCCACTTTCTTTGCTCTACTCGGCTAATCTAGGTATTTGCGAAATGCACTTTGGGCATATGTTGTGCAAGGATTTAGGCCATAAACACCGATAATGCTGTGATGAAATATTTGACAAAGCGGTGTGTCCGTGGCTTTTAGGCAATAATAGTCATGCCAAAATTGTGCCTGCGTTCTGAGTATACTTTACCCTTGATGAACCCTGGGTAAAGGATACCACGTGCTGTTGTTTTCATACACGCCTTTTTTGAATGACACCATCAACTAGTGGTGATATGCGATATGTCTTTAGTTCCAACCGTATATAGCAATATTACGTAGAGCATAGGGAGTTGATTTATTGACTGATCATAATCACACTAATCCAGACTATATAACTGATACACAAGTTATTTTGTCTTTTTCTATAATTTGGCAAGATTCATGCAGATGCTTCAGACAAAGCAATGAATGCACAGATGCGTGTGCCGGGTGTTTCTGGCAAGCGGTCCTTGTGTCAAGGGTAAATAAAGTCGTGACGCAGATACTATACAATAGATGCACACGGACGATGGTAAAAGTGACTGTGCTTGTTATATCACTAGACTTGTCATTTTAATCTTTGCAGTTAACGATTAATGATTTAACGCCCACGGAGGGAGGTAATTACATGAATACGATAGCCACGATGAATAATCTTACTGAATTGCCGGTCCGTTATGAATCTTACCTAAGGCGTAGCACGCAAATACTCGGTTATCAATTCATAATGCATGGAGTGTTCATAATGGATCTTTGTACGCTGTGTCTTGTGTTAACCTACCATCTATCCACATACACTGCCATTGCTGTGCTCGACAAAGGCAACGGACAAAAAGACCATGAATGGCAAAACCACTCCAAAATTAAATGATGTCGCAAATAGTCATTTGCGAATACATCTGTTAGCCATGATAAATCGACTTATGGAACTGGACCCATAAGCAGCAACTAAGCAGCGTTCAAATCATTAGATGAAATAATTAAAGTGCTGCCCTTGATAAATGGGCATAACTTTCTTCCTATGTAGCTTCATCTATCCCGATCGCCAGCCCGCCGCAATTTAGATATGCATTCACCTTTTTACACCTCCTTACCATAATATCAGAGCTTATCGTCGATTATAAGGGTTTAAGAGAGCAATACATCTCAGGGAATAGATAAAGTATATCTTAGTGATATGCAAAGGACGATGTCAAACCACAGACAAACACGATGCGCCAACGAAAAAGATAGGGCGCAAAATTATTTATCATAGAATAAGTGTGCCTTTAATCTCATCGTCGATATTGCGCATGAAGTGGCAATCCCCAGTTAACATGCATGAATCGCAACTCCTTTTGGAATCGTATTACGTGAGCACTTTTCTTTATCAGATATGTTCGAAAAATGAACTGCACTCCTTCAGATGTAATAAACGTTTGCATGGTTTTATACACAGTTATTCTGCCGAGAAAACATATCATTAATCATGTATTTTGAATCATAGTTTAAGGCAAAAATATCAGTTGGCGTGAAAGATTTTATGTATCATGGTATTCAACGTATCCGTGTTCTTGATTAGTATTATTTTTATTTTTTTTATTATACTGAAATCATTAGTCATAGATGTTGAATGCCAAGACGTGCATTATAAACGCGGACACTCTTTACTGTATGGGAAATATCGACTTGATACGAAATGTACAAATAGTCTACAATTACATGCTATCGACGGTAAGCAGATGATAATGATTTGTATGCTACTATTGTATCAATTGTATACGAGTAAACTGCAGTAAAAAAAATTGTTTGGAAAGCGTTGCCAGCGTTCGGTGCAATGCTAACACTTACTGAGTGCCTTTCGATGATATGTTCATTGACGAACTGGCGTATTTCTAGATAAACCTCAACCAAGGATATTGACTACAATGAATTTATGTTAATGTATACATATCTATATATACATATTTATACATATTTATAAATGTATATATATATATATATATATATATAGATAGATATATATATATATATATATATATATATCTATATATATATATATATATATATATAGATATATATATCTATCTACATATATATGTATATATATATATTATATATATATATATATATAATCTCTTTATATTTATATCTTTATATATATATATTTCTCTCTATATATATAACTCTATCTGTGTATCTATATCTCTGTTTCTATCTCTCCCTCTATCTCTCTATATATATATATCTATATATATATCTATAAATATGTTATATCACTGTCGCAGATTAGTTAACCATTTGTGTATGTGCATGAGAATGCTTGCAAATATGAGCTTGTGTGTGTGCATGTGTAATTTGGTTGTTGTGCCTGTGTATCTACAGATTACCCTTCGAAGCAGAATAACCTAACCATTTTTAGCACTTGTTAGAATGATATATTTGCACTGTTATCACGAACGATAATGTGAAATTGGTGAATTTACTTTTCGAATAGACCACAGATTGCTACTTGATTGAGAAACCAACTCAACTACTTATCAAAAATGAAGCATGTTCCTATTACCAACCAGGATGAGTTTGTGTTAAAACATGCAAACCATTAAAATAGTCTTTTCCAGTGCACTGTCACATCTCCAACGCATCTAGGGTACGATAAACCACCATAAGAGGGGCATGACATTTTTGAGTGACAATAGAAATTGGCTTATTGCATTGCATAAATGCAAGCGAAACGACCATTAATATCGACACCGAGAATAGTCTTAATTACTTTTATTTCCCGATTGCTTTCTCGTACTTAAGGAATCGTCGCGGGATGCAGTTGCTCTTCGCGGACGAAACTATGATGAAAATGGCAACATTTTCCTTATAAAAAGAGCGTGTTTAATTATTGTCATGAATGTTTATGTTTAACATGTGTAACTCATATAACACTATGATCAACCACATTGCATATTGTTACAGCATGTTTAGTTATATGTGTAATAAATGACTAGATTGAAAAGCTTTGCGACAGGCACGAATGTTGACTTCAAAGTGTTAACTCATATTTATGTAGTCTCTGATAATTTTGTTATATAAAGACAGTTGAAGTAGCATACCATGAAGCATTCACCACTGTTATGTAATGTTTGTGTCAGATGCGTAAAGAAAATTGCAATCGCAATAAATATATTCCTAGTTAACCTCTATCTTTAACTTACCTCGGCTTCAACATCCTTTCCCCTTGTGGCTAATATGTCGTTGTGGCAGCTTTTGTGCAGTAGCTAACCTTTCGATTCGCAATTCCTAACAAGCGTTTGGTCGCTCTGTCGCCCAATGGCCCAAGAGGCAAAGTTCGAATAAAGCAGCGAAAGATATTTCGGAGCACTTTTGGCTGTGTTCTGCTCAACTCCCTGAATATGTTTAAGCCGCGATTTTAAAAAAACCTATCTTCTTCGAACACCTGTTGTCATTACGAACGATTATAAATCAAGGGGAACTCTAAACAATTAATCATTGCTGCAACGAAGCAAGAGGGCTCACATTATATGTCATACTTTTCATCCCACAACCTAACACCACGGGAGCCCCATATTGTAACATATGTGGACAAAAAGACTTAAATGTACTACTCCTAGGGGATGCACGTGTTGATACATATAAATTTACATACAAAATAATACAAAATGATACGGGAAATTTGAATTCTTACTGGGGAAGCATATTCCGTTTGTAAGTAGGTACTGATTTTAGCTACCTACTTTCATATATACATCAAACGCCATCAACAGAGAGAGTAAGCTGCCGGACGAATAATCGTGTGATCTATCACGAATACGTTCTACCGAAGTCGACGTCGCCTTAGAAGTTAGTTACAACATAACATAGCTTGTACAGACTTTCTTCGTCATTGAGGCAGATAACTGTTGAAAGTCAACATTACTAGAAAATTGCTCTTGCATACGTGATAAGTTATACGCAAATAACTGCTTAAACGTTGCCTTAATTTGATAAATATATGGCTGTAAAATAAATCCATATTTACAACACAAAGAATCTTATTGCTACCGTGAAGCAGCAGTTGTGATAATGCTATGATGTAGATTACTTTAGTTCGGTCAATGCCAACAAACATATTTCATAACTAGTAAGCCTTTGTGGCGCCTCCTTGGCCTAAAGAACCTTCCCACTTGGAGATAATAAACTGTTGTGGCAGCTCTGAGGCATGGGCTGGATTCTCCATTTGCTATTCAATAGCGTGCCTTTGACAGCTTTGTCGTCTACAACTGGAAAGGCAGTGTTCGAACGAGGCAGTAACTGATATTTCTGTTTTTTTTGCTTTGCTCTCTAAACATTTTTCAGCCATGCAGACAAAAATCAAGCGTTTTCAAACGAGGAACATCATAGGGACAGTGCTAAATGCTGCGGCATCGTTTGTAAGAAAACACCTCTAACAATGATATACTATGTTTTACAAATCAAAAACTAGTGTCCGGATGCATACCAGCTCATCGACCAATCCAGCCATAGGAAATCAAGAGCTATATATATATATATATATATATATATATATATATATATATATATATAGATATATATATATATAGAGAGAGAGAGAGAGATATATATATATATATATATAGATATATATATCTATATATATAGATATATAGATATATATATATATATATATATATATATATCATCTCAATATATATATCTATATATATCTCTCTCGAGATATAGATCTCTATCTCTATATAGATCTATCTATATATATCTCTCTCTATATATTCTATCTCTATCTATATATATCTATCTCTCTCTCTCTATCTCTATACCTGTTTATCTATGTCTATCCCTTTATCTATATACATATGCACACATATATGATATTCATTTATAGGGATATATAAATTTAGAAATATACATATCTATATATGTATATATATGTTTTTTATATACAATATATGAAAATATATTTGCACATACTTATATATTCATGTATTTATATATAGATATATATACACATATATGTATATGTATATATGTATATATATATGTGTGTGAGTGTTTGTGTTTAATGATATATGTAATGATATATACACACAATATGCATATGTAAATATATATGTGTTTATATGTACATGTGTACATTTATATATTACAATATATATATATATATATATATATATATATATATAATATATATAACGATATATATATATTTATATATACTCATATAAATAGATGAATGTAAGAAAATAATCGCAAAAGTTAACACCCTGTTGAGTATTCATCGATATTGGAAGTTACATATTTGCCTTTCTTCAATTAAGTATATGCTATATCATACAATGACCATCGGTGTGGCTGATGCAAGGAGTGCGTTAAGGAATATATGCAATCCGTATTAATGCTGCACAATCGCTAATATAATGGTGCATTAGGATAAACTGGAACATCATTAACAGATTGCACAAATGTAAATTATATTATATTGTATATAATATGATCAATCGCCGCCAGACCTGCATATATATATATATATATATATATATATATATATATATATATATATATATATATATATATATATATATATATATATATATATATATATATATATATATATATATATATATATATATATATATATCTATATATATATATATATTATCTATATATATATATATACATATATATATATATATATACATATAAATATATATATATATATATATATGTATATATATAAATATATATATACAGCACGAGAGAAGAGCGAGAGCCAACTACATCTCATTTACAAACTATCGCACGTGTAGTTTGAAACATAGGCTAAGCACTACCACGTAGTATTGACTTTCTTTATGGACGGTACCTCAGTGGAATCCCTGGAAACAACTAGGGCGGAAGACTGTGAACTTGGGCCTTAATATTACAACAAAACAAATGTTAGTGTCCAACCAGCTGTTGACTTTACTGCACGAAATCTCAATATTACCTAGGAAGTGCAATATATTAAAGTTAATGAAATGATGCGTCAAAATGCTACCGCCCTCTACACTTCATCGCATTGTACATCAAATTCATATTATTACAGCTGTTGATGATAGACATATAGGATCATACCACAGCATTATTTAATGTTAATAGATGCTTGTTGCCTCTTATTAGTTGTCGTGACCATCAGTATGCGATCTGCTAGTGCAATTGGATGCATTCACTAAATTTATTACCAGCAAAGATGAGGTCTTCGACTTTTTATGAAGGGCTCCCCGTCGGTTCATTACCCTTTGTACTTTCCCATTAATTTTGCCTAGAGCATCAATCGTGATGTTATACGACTATAATTTTATGTTCAACAATACTTAATGGGCATATTTACGTTGGTCTCATTTCATTATTTAAGATCGCTATGTTATTATCAATTTGTGTGCATTACAAGTATCTCGCCGTGCGTCTTAGATAGGTTGGGGATCTGGTATTGTTGCTAGTAAGCTGAGATAAACTGTAAAAATACAATAAAAAGAGCAAGAAAGTGATGACAACTTGCTTTATATGCACAAGTTTGAGAATAATCTTGATGTCAATGTGATAAAGTGACTGTTGATAGAAATTAGAGTCTCTCCATGGTTTTGGAGTTGATCGTTACAGTCCGAGGTGAGTAAGTGTTAATGGACCATTCTAATCGGTATTCATTAATTACAACAGACGTGATTTGTTGTTTTCGTTAATTGTGCTTACATGAACTCATATTCATTGCTGATACTTATCTACTATTTAAAACAGTCTTTACCACCATTTACAATCTATATGCTATATATTTTGATGATAGATTTTGGATACAATTATTTCATATAAGAAGATCGGCGCTTGCGCTATATCCTTGGAAAATCATACTGTTGTATATTTTACTAATGATTGGCAGGCGTCACTAGTTATAGTTGAGCATAGGATGGAAAACAAAATGACAACAGCCACCTGCAAGCCCACGGAAATTAATTTGCTTGCGATGTGAGTGAGGTGATGGAACGAACGATTGGCCACAATGACTTTAGACATCAAATAATCAATATTCACGCCTATAAAAAAATATGCCAGTTTAGCTGCTGCAATGAGCGTATATGACATGTAGGCAATTTAACAATATGTCGGGGCGCAACAGTCTTGTGAGATACGTGCGAGGTATAGAAATGGATTAACAAAACGTATCTGTAGTACTATGTCATATGGCAGTGATTTGTTAAATAAATAACACTTAAATGCTTATACTTAATTGATTAAAATGCATTTCCTCTATCGATACGTGCTCAGCAGGGTCCCCATTATTCTGATAAGTTGCGTTAATACCCCTTTATACTATCTTACCACAATGGATACCACCATGACTACATACGGTGTGTGCTATCCAGTATGTTAAATTAAGTGTAGCCTCATTTCAAGCAAAAGCGTCAGATGGTACGAAAGGATAGCTGAATAGAGAACATTTGCAACAAAATAGGCTGCTGTACTATCTATGAGGCATTTTCGAAGCATTTAACTATACAAATGGCTGCCTGTGGACAAAACATTATTCAATTTGAAAACTGCTTGTTTATGTGATTGTCACATATGTCTGATGCAGTCCCAGCATTGAAAAAGTAAACTGACCGAAAATGGTCAGAATGCATAAGAGCAGGTGTCACGTGGCAAAACATGGCACATTTGTTGCTTTACCAATACCAATCAGTCCTCTTCTATGAAACGATCCCAAAGGAAATAAAAGCTTCTGTTGAAATGCTTCACCTCAGATTGGTAAAGATTGGTCATCCTTTACTGCATCTTACCTGTTACTTGTACCTCATGCACAATTCATGATGCAGCTGGATCTATTCCCGGCCGCACATTAACAATCTATTTTTCCCGATGCCGCAGTGTGCGACTGAACAATATACCACGAATGGTTTCAGAATGTTATTTCATTCACCTGCTACGTGCAATCTATTTTGTGGCATGTTCGATGCTCAACATCCATAAAATGTTACAGCAGTGTGCGACTGAACAATATACCACGAATGGTTAAGCTCAGCTTAAATACATATTGCTGTTATTTCAATTTCACTTCAATACATTTCTTCCTCTATTAGTGCAAGGCTGTTGTAGACATGCAAATGACTATCATGTACCAATCAGTCACTGTTCGATTTCAAATTCAACATCCATAATGCTTAATTACATATGATATTCTATATATATATATATATATATATATATATATATATATATATATAGATATTGCGTATGTATATATTAATGCATATATCTCTATTCTCTATTAATCTACCTATATCCTATATCTGTATATATATATATATCTTAGATATATATTCTATAATAAATATCTCTTTATATATACCTCTCTTATATATCCCTTTTGAAATACATAATGTGCGTCTGCATGGTCTAGGTTTTTAAGCTTGCAAATATTACGCTGATGTTAAAAGCAAAACATAATGTCAACAAAGAATGCATCACTGCGCGGCACACACATACTCAAAATCGTTCTCTTAGGCAACATAGGCTCAATGCAAAGAGAGAGGGATCAGCACGATACGCCATCGTTCAAGTCCAAAGACATTCATCATGTGCTCCAGTAGCCCCACAGCGCAATTCGTTACTGTCGTACGCCCAATTAACCCGACCCTCTATATTTTGTTGAATTCAGCTCAACTATCGGCTTAACTATAGATAGACGCCGTTGCACCTTAATCGGGATGCTCCGTAAACTGCACATGATCGATATACAAAGCCACATACACCGCACAATGTTACTATTTGTGCAATATGACGATGCAGTGTGAGTCAATTACAATAAATTCCTTGCTTACTCAGAGTTAATCTGTTGTGAACACCTGGGACCCAAATCTATAACAGTAACTAGTACCCATTACTTTTTTTGTAATTAACACCATCACCGTCGAATGTGTTTGCACATGAATATTGCATCGTCATATTTCGCAATAACACCCCTAAAAAAATTTAAGTTACCTGTCTGTACCGCAGGAAACAGTTACCCCAATCAAATCCATGCATTTACAAAACACGGCATAACGCCTCATAACTCCGATTTCTTTCTATAATTACATATATATAAATTACATTATTTACAGCAGAGCGGTGTCGGTTTGCAATTATTTTTTTCAAGCAGGGTTTAACTCTCACCGCATACACGTGCAGTATAAGACACACAGTGTCAGAATAGATTTTTGCCCCTTCCTCACGAAGCTTTTAAGCATATACTGTGGGTGTTATGGTACTTTCATGGATCACTTTGTTGATTGTGGTGAAGGAAATAGCAGCATGATGTTCCTGTCATTTGCTCACATAGTAAACCTGAAATCAGCTTCGCACGATTGCACTTTAATTAGGTCTGCCAGCAAAGCTCTTTTAGAACAAACATACTGTTGTCGGTTTGCAGAGCAGCAAATAAAGATGGCAGATTTAAGTGCTCCTGACTGGTGTTTTAGCACAATAATGGTTATGATGAAGATATAAATCGCACCAAATTGGTACTGACAATTGCAATCAAAAGAGAAAATTAATGATCATAAATGTAGAATGGTTGTCTAGGTCTGCTAAAATCACAACCTGGAAAATTATAAATACACAACTGTATTGTGTGCCTTTAGGCTTCATGTCAATAACGTTATTGAGTGACTGATGCGTTGACAGAAAACGTATAACAAACATGTGTCGTCAATGTTTATTTTTTGAGTGACATATGACCGATCTGTCAGTTGTTTGCAGGGTGTTTCGGGTCTATCCGGGTGACTGTTTGGACTTTTGCAACTTTATATGTGTCAGTCAACTGCCCTGTGTTTTTCTAGTATCTCATGAAGATTATGAGATCCCTACAAAGATGTTTTCGGTCGCCAATATCACCCATGATACTCGAATTTGTGGAATCAGGTATCCGGGTTATTCATTTTACAAATGTCTTGTAAACAATGTGCTTTAATTGACATTCAAGGCAAAGCGAGGGCAATATGTCACGCTTATAGTTACGGCATGTCTTTGGTGCATAGATCGTATTAGGATTTTAGCCAAGAACACCGGTAGTGTTGTGATTAATTAGTGCCAAAAGCGGCATGTGTACAAGGCTATAGCCAAATATGGTCATGCTTAATTCTGAGTTGATGAATTCAGCCTATTGCTTCACTTTAGCAGATGCTTTGTCGTATATCATAGTAGTTTGCTGCCGAGACGGTAATTGCTGTGCTCAACCAAAGCAACGGACAACATATACCATGACGGGTAAAAGCAATAACATGTCGGGCTTGTATTGGCAACAAAGAGCTCCTCTGTTGGCTAGAAACCATACCTCTTATGATATTTTGTACATTATGTTGTACTAGTTACGACTCGAAAATATCTGAAAACATGAAGGCACATAACATGTCAATCTATCATAACGTAAGAATATTGGAAGATCAATAATGTTTTATGAGAATTTAACAGATTGACTGAAATTAGAATACATCTAACGATGTATGCCATGGGATATGTTACTTTCTCCGGCAAAAATGACAGCAACAAGATGAATCATAATTGGGGAACCATATTCTATCCAATAGTAAGCATGGTAAGATGTTATGAGTCAAACAGTTTAAGTAGGTTATTTTCCCATTTCCATTCCCAACAGCGACAAAAAACTGCCGGACAAATAAGACAATAAAAAAACACACTATGGACGTCTTTGTTTCCGCTGTAGATAAGCTTAACGTTAGCGTGCACAGGGTGATTGCCCCATTGAGATCGGATACTTCAAAGTTTCTACCATTGGATAAATAGAAAAGCGGGAACATAAATTCGTATTTCCAAGACAAAGCTTGTTCATTAATGCGACAGTTGTGATAATGTGACGATGGAAGTTTTTGAAATGCCGACAAACGTGTTGCAGAATAAAAATTGGTGTTATGGATGGCATCCAGGATTAAGCACAGATATTGTCAATTTGATAATTGCTTTTATTTCGAGTAGGCCATAAATCAATTCATAGTTAGTACTTGTGGCGCCTCATCGGATAACAGAACCTTCCCGCCTGGACGTAATCTATCATGATGGCAACTTTGATGGAGTAGCTGGGGTTTTGGTTCGCAATTCAATAGCAGGCGTTTGACAGCATGGTCGTCCTACAGGTCAACAGGCACCTTTCGAAAACGGCCAAATCGTATATAAAAGAGCCATTATTTTACCATTCACTTGATATTTTCAGGGTAACCTAATGTCACCTGGCGGTGGCAGGCATTGGTATCAATCCTGTTGCACTGTTTCCCATGGAACACTCCATAAACTAAATCAATAAATAGGATATTCCGAGATGACGTAGAATGTTTTAGTAAAGAACGATTATATATGGCAAGCCTTTATTCGTAGGTTAGGCTTTTGTATGGGTGCTTCGTATAATTATCAGTCAATAAGACAACTAAGAAGCGGTTAAGCTTCGTTGCATTGTCGATTCAGTCTAAGTAGATATACTCTCAATCAATTTGGCAAGGAGTGACCTATACCAGCTCAGCCAAGGCACGTGATCATTAATGCGGAATTATTCCCCTGCATCGTGATTGGTCGAGCGATATGCTGTCATGTGCTGACGCTGATAGTTGGGAAGACAAAACGTTAAAGCAATCACCTGATCCTTACAACTGTTGCGCAAATAGATTATTATTTGAACAAAGGTTGCAGGCTTTGGGAAAAACAACAGAAAAATGCAATGCAAGCAGTTGCGAGATATTGGCCAGTTTATCTTATCAACGAATGGAATACACATCACAAAGGTATTTCAATGCTGGCCGTTAAATCATAAACAATATTTTAGCAGCAACGTACACGATTCATCGGGGAACAACGTTACCTAGCATATTGTATTAACACTAAAAATGATTACACCACACTGTTTAACACTTCACATTCTCATGTGATCGGTAGAAGCATATTATCAGTTCGTATTGTCTTATGAATGGAGCGATGACTTCCTTTAGCACCCACTGGCAGCTAGTTGAGGTGGGATCGTTAATAGGACTACATTAAAAATCAGCATCAATAGTACGAGATAATGGAAGTATTACGATAAATGTCTGCAACAATTAGCGGGTTGCAAAAGAGAAGTTTCAAACCATGTCGTGGTTGCATGTCACAATCTGTAATGGCATTAGCAACATTTGATAACAAAGTATTCAGTTATGATTAGGATGATGCAATGAACACTTAGCGGAATAGAATGCAATAATATTCGTTTCAGAAAAGTTGCCTAGACGACTATAATAATACTTGCACGTTACGCAATACTAAATAGTCAAATACTTCATTGACCTTGTTATCTGTATCAGCGTATTACAAATTAATATTGTCATATGATTATAGCGATCGCAAACACTGCTTATCCTTATCAGACATGGCCCACAAATCTGTCAGCTTGTTGAGTTTCGATCATTAAATCCAACTTTTACGCACTCATGGAAGTATTCAGATAATTTGTCCCAACAGTCAGCGTGTATAACTTGATACGTTAGAAGGCTTGTCTCGGTTGCATGCATTAACTTGAGTAATGGGGATATCACAAACAGAAAACAGTAATTGAGTTGTGGGAACACTATTCTCTTGTCTGTGCCAAATATGTCATAACATAGTTATTTAAAGATTGATAATTGCTCCATTTTCACATGTCAGACTCGTCTTCGAATATGTTTTTCAATGCCCTTGATTGCGTCCTGTCCATGTAGAAGCTTTCAGGTAATTAGTCGTAATGACAACCCATGGAAGACTGCGCTGCTGATAAATGTTTGGGTGCGTGATATCTGCCACATAACGCCTTTTGTTATCTGAAACAGCAATTGGCTATGAATGCATGCTATACATTGCCAACGCAGTGATGCGGATAAACCTTACAAAAGCAACGCGCGGAACAACCATAAAACATACAATCTACAAGTTCACAAGATGATTCACAATTATATCGATTTGAAGTAAGTACGCAGGAAAAATGTTATAACTTCTTTCAGCAGGTAATCAAATGAAGGCATGTGCCAGCTAATAGAGCCTGCCCATCATTATCAGCCATATTGTGCCGTAACACATCGATGCCACCAGGCTCATGCATCGTTGTTGCGTTTATACGGCTATGCGCCCATGTGGTATCCCATCGAGCCTATTATCATACATATTGTACTTACTTTCAGAGAGAATTGTCCGTAATCTAAATACCGTGGCAATCTCACATGTGAACAGAAAATTGCACTACTAGTTTGCTGCAAGTTGGCAGAGATGACACAGATCCACGAACCATAGTTTGGGTAAAATCACTACATTGCTATAAAAACCTGTAGTCCATACGACTAATGAGATTGTATGACACACAGCTTTGATCGTTCATGAGTAGCCAGGTAGGTACAGACTCTTTCTATGGGCGGATTACAACTGTCAGATTTTCAAAACAATCATTTCGTGCTCTTTATATCAGTTTCTGTCATACTTAGTGGTATCTTTTACTATTGGCCGACCGTATATGACCTATGGTGCAGCGTTGGAATTATTTACGTTCGATTTGTTCTACATGTTTTATTCGTTTCAAAACAAAATAAAACTCGAGTGCATGTGTAGACGATAAGAACACATGAACAGATACTTGTCGATTGTTGCGGCGTTACAAGTGCTGCTGAGTGTGCCTGAAACGCAGTAAAGTTTGCGTTCAGCCAAACGTCTCCTCATGGAGCATCGTAACATTGCATTATACGAAGCAGTTTCCATCCCATAGCTCTTCCTATCTGATGTCCATGAAAAGAAGGGCGATCCGCCCTTGATAAATTAGCAGTTACACAATAACACACTAAGCATGACCCTTGAGCGATAAAATGTAAGCTTGGACCATTAAAGAATTTATGAGCGACTAATATCTGCTTGGTTGCTTAATCACTCCTATTAATCTGTAAAGTAGCAACGTCGCTCCTATTGAACCACCAGGTCGAAACATTAGCAGTAATGCTAGTTGTGCTAGCAGTAGCATTAGAAATAGTAGAACCAGTGTGATTAGCAGAAGTAATAGCAGTTGTAGCAGAAGTAGCAGAAACAGTTGAAAGTATAACTGTTATACGGTCAGTCAGCACCGCAAAAAACCATTTACAGCCTACATGCGCAATAGATTTTAAACTGCCTGGTACGTCGATAGCGTGCAAATGCACCCATACATTTCGACTATAGCTCCACTTGTGTTAAGCGTTACGTCCATAAACGACGCTCACGAATACATCCGTTTACTCAGTATTATGTACACATCAGCAGTCATTAATATGACTCTTACTGGGCTTGCACATCGGGGAGCATGGTTTGGCTGCTGTCTGATAGTTGTATCCCACACGGTGTCCGACGGCGCATCGTTATCAAGGTTACTAAATTGATTTCAATTATAAATGATATAGTAATATACACCACTGGTTCCTTCCAGCGAATGCGTCAGTAGCTCATTTGCCATCCTTTTATGTCCTAAATCCAATACTTCTAAAACAAATACAACTGCGCATTCGCGCAATACTGGCAGCGGTACACAATCCTATGCAAAAAGAGAGCTTGGGTGGAAGAGCACAATGCTGAAAATGGTTGTGTATCGCTTGAACGCGCCACA
>CM067356.1:71254818-71301023 GCA_034190875.2 Urechis unicinctus
TTTAGTCTACCTGCCTTATAATATTCATACATACTTCCGCCAGACGGCTCCGCATCTTTGAATTTGATTGTGTAACTGTGGCCTTGCTTTTGACCGCTTTAGCAATAGTTTTTTCACAAGACAGCGATATGCGCGAAAAGACAGCGGTCTACTGAATTTCTTTTTGCAAGTCAAATTTTCCACTATGCATAGTCAAGATTAGTAAATAGTAAACAAGTCATATGAATCGTTATTATATATAATATCAGTCAGTTAGCATGTGCTCCTTTCTTTGAACTGTGCGGGAACATTCGCAGAGTTATGAGAGTTGCTCTGTGATGCTAGGAAGTATTAAATCAACGATAATTCACGGTAGTCATCAAGTCTTTCATTCCGTTGAATCAGAATGTTTTAGTACCGCAGGCGTACACAAAACCGAAAGTGTCCCCCCGAGTTAGACGAATACTTGGGCGTCATCGGCTAAGTGAATGTATCTTGGGCGGAACTTTCTATCGCCCTATGCACCTTACCTCTCTGGTACCCTCCAACCGACCTGCGTACCAAGGTATACTTTAAGTGGAGGTATCACGTGACCGCAGAGGCGGACTCGCCACGTTGTGTGTCCTACAGCGAGCGACCTGACACTTATGTCTGTCTGAACGCCAGGGATGACATGCACGCACCAATCAACGCTCTTCTTATAGAACGTACCCGTTACATCTCGAATATGGACAAGTATAGATAACATTTTTATTGCTGGGCTTAGCTTTGTCTCCCACTCATATAGTTGATAGCCTTATCTGTTATATACTTTTATAAATAACAAGGCGCTGTTGAAGAGTCATTATGATTGCTTTAGCCACTATCGCACTAAACCTCCATGACTTTGTCATGTTACCCGGCAATGTCATCCTTGCCAAAAATACTCGTTTTCATAATAGTCATCCAGACGATAAACTAACAATGTGATACAAATTGAGACTCACATAAGATAATGAAGCCCAGACGATACCCGCCCATATGTTTGTACTCAGTGGCTCGTTACCTCCAGTACCCTATGACACGCAGCTGTTCAAATTATTCTAAACACTGATCGTTTCAAATGACCATGCATAGAGTCACGTAGATATCAATTTTGTATATTACAGTTTGCTGTGTATAGGACGGGAAATAGTCCCGCAAAATATTCAACGATGTTGTGTTCCTATTTAATGCTTCTCTCAGGCTGGCTCTGCAGTCCTAGAACGGAATTACATGGTCATTCTTCATTAATAATGAGTTAATGAATTACTTAAATTTTAGTGAACTTTTTGTAGTTTCATGAATGTCTTAATAGCAGTAAATGTGTGGCCAATCTACACAAACTAGCATTGTCTTTCTTATGTGTCATTATATAATGTATGCCAGATGGTTGCATCTAGCAATACTCCGTCTATTAATTCATCAACGATATCTTCCAACCCAGGTGTTACTACCGTAATGCGAAATATAATTTGAGTAGGTACTTGCGATTAAAAAGAGAAATAGTGTCGTAATAAGTGTGCAGAGCCAGTTCAGCCGAGAATCACACATTAAATGGACGAGCTGCTTTGGCATATGTAAACGTCTACCAAAGCGCAGACTACATATACTTCAGAGGCAATCCAGTCAAAAGTGTGCGTGAAAGCCAAATATGAAGTCAATGAAAATAATAAAATGTGAACTCTGCTTGTATCTGATAGAAAAGATAGCCGTATAAACGAAATACCCATCGTCATATGTCTTATTTTATACCCTGATCATCTCATTTCAATCGTTCCGATGTCATTTACTCAGCCTACAGTCACAAAATGATTGGCTTTTCAATCCCTATAGACAGTATGCAACAGACGCATTAACTAACAACTCGCATGCTGCGACCAATCAGCCCTTTAACACTACTGTAATATATGACTTACTTAATGGACACACATTAGCGGTTGCTTTATGTCCCACAAACATACACTGTTTTCTTAGCCAGCTCAGACTCGAGTTCGCACTTGTTTACATCACAGTGCCAGTTGGAGATACAATATGCATTTTAATCTGACCTTTACATAAAAAATTCGTGCTTACCACAGTTATTACTTGCTACCACCAATAATGCTGCTGTCACTGCATCGAAAGTAAGCGTTTGGGGATCATTAGAACTGCGTTTGGCTTCTACATCGACATGAGCATATTATAGCACTGCTTAAGCCGGAGTTACATCTATAATGTCTGCGTATGACTTGCGACATTCAGTCAAGACTAATCCGTCAAGACAATTCGTAATAAAAAGCAAGAGTTTAATGTAAATATATATATATATATATATATATATATATATATATATATATATATATATATATATATATATATATATATATATATGTATATATATATATTCATATATGAAAACACATATATATTTATTTATTTATATACGCGTGTATATTTACATATATATATATATTTATATATATATGTAGATATATATTTATATATATATATATTTATATATCTATAAACGTATACATACATATGAAGATTACAGATAGATACATATATATATATATATATATATATATATATATATATATATATATATAGAAGATATAGAGATACATATATATAGACAGAAATATTTATATAAATATATATATATATAATATATATATATATGTATAGATATATAATCTTCATATGTAGATATACATTTATAAATTCATGTATATATACATTTATGTGTAGGTATATTTAGAGAGATATATATATATCATAGATATATCTATATCTCTCTCTATATATATATAGATAGAGAGATATAGAATATATATATATATCTCTCTATATATCTCTCTCTATATCTCTCTATATCTCTCTCTATCTATATCTATCTCTCTATCTATATCTCTCTCTCTCTATCTATATATCTCTATATATATATATATATATATATATATATCTATATATATATATATATATATATATACATGGCCCTCGAGCTCTCGCTTAATGGTTTCGAAAATTCCATCTGTTTGATTTAGGGAGTTACTGTTATTGGTGCTATATAGAGGCACACAATTTCTACGTACGGAGTAGGATGAGAGGGAATATAGTAGTTGTTGCTGCAAAGTAGGCATTTATTTTCTCTCGTTCCTTATCGTAAATCATGGAAAGTGTGTTAGTTGGCTATTCCACATCATTTCAGCTTTGTGTACTGATACCTTAATAAACCAATTACACTGGTGTCAGCCACTTAATTGAACAACCATGCACTTATCTTTGTTTTTATTATGGTTATAAGAGGATACGCTTCCATCCTAGAAGGTCCTAACATCTCGATCCTTAGCTATTCGTCAATCATGTTGCTGTTTGAAGCAGACAACATCAGTGTCAAGAAATAAGGGTTTCAACTGTTTAATGAATATGATCGACAGATCAACCGTTGTTATATCGACGTTTAGTATCTCACCAGCTATTGTGTAATGATTATTAACATAACGTTTTATTGCATTTTATCGTCGCACATTTAAATGAGAGAAATGGTACAATCGCCTCTTTTCGACGATCATATTCAATTCACTAATACAATATGCCATTCGAATGATCGGGCCTAATCAATGTTAACGCTACATTATATCCTAACAAAACTCATGCTCGCACGAATATATAGTTGTTATCATACTGCAAATCCAGATTCATATTTAGGTGTTCAGTGACATCTGAACATTAAAATGTGTGATATAGTTATCTCATTTTGACAAACGTTTATATGCAGACAAAACAAAGCGGTCCCATAGCCGCATATTCTTCAAAACTATCCAATTGCCTAGCCGTTGCAGTTACAGCGCATGCACACATGCGTACGTGTGCATATACTGAATGCAGCAATGCATGAATTATATATTCCGCTGCAACCGAGATGCGCTATTCATTACGGATTTTGCTTTTTATTATAATTGCGTCATGGATGCTTTTTAGTTTTTGACAAAGTATTTTGGCGACAAAAGTCTCAATAGCCATTGCACTTTTCATCTTCTTTGATGTATTTCCTAGATTTGATGCAACCGTGCATTACAAGAGGGATTTTACATCACAGAACACCTGGGCTATTGATTGCTATCGCTTTCACTAGTGCGTAGCCTGTGGTTTGATGAGCATTTCACTCGCTTGCAATAGGTTGTAAACGTAATCACTATGGGGAAATGACTTAGGCAAATAATCGACTTGAACTAGTTGTCAAATTACATGCGGATCCTGCTGTGTCGCGCTGTAAAAAAGTTCAATCAGGTTAATTATTCATATTATTTCATGTACCATAATATGGGGATAAGCTGCCTTAAGTATAAGAGAAACGCAACAGCTTTTGTTCAAAGTTACGGTTATGTTTCATTGCAATGGTTGTAACGTCAGTCATTGCAGCGACAATTCGCAGAAGCATTTCTTGGACACATTAGCGACAAGGCAGTTATTAAAACAAAATGAGCGAATTTTATTTTTGCCACGACAATGTTCACCATATTGCTATTAAAACATAGGAGTATAATTATATTTCCGATTTTCTTGTGCATTCGCTACCAGCAATTATCTGCTCTATGCGTCATATGAAACCTTGACAATTACAGACGAGAGTGTCGTTGAGTGTCAAGTATAATTATTTGGCAATAATATATAGTTCCGGTGAGCATCAAGTACAATGAATCAGCACAGATATTACGCTCACCATGCCGGGCAGTGTTCGCCAAAAATACACTCGCACACACATGCAAATGTGCTAAATGTAAAGTTGTTTACTTCAACGTTTGACATATATTAACCACAGCGTTAATAGAGGATTTCTGTAGAGCAGTTCGCCAATTTAATACTATGTGGCACTCAACTCGGAATGGCTGTTCTCCATATGTATTCCACATTTACAATCAATTGATATACTAAGACCCGTCTATTGCCACTTATCTAAAGCTCATGTTGCTGAAGATGCACGAGAAGAACTAAATGCCAGACATCAGTTGATACCTCATAACGCACCATACGAAGGCAAACTACAACAGCATGAGATCGGATTTGCAGCAGCATCGCAAGTTAAAGAAGCGCTCCACCAAAGAAATATAGCTGCCAAACACTCCGGTGTTAATAGAGTAGAAATCAGCCGGCAACTCCTAATTCTCTGAGCAGCTGGCTAGTGGACCAAAAGCGCCGTATTTCGCATTTTGAAAACTTCTGTAAGTCATTGAATTACTCAGCCTATAATTTTCGTCGAGCCAATATTCTTGTGAGCGACCTCCCTAAAGTTGGGTGCACAACATGGAAAACAATATTATCAACGCTGGGAAATGGAAACAAAACACTAGAAATCCACGACTTTATTCATACACCCAAAAATGTTGGCGACCATTTTCTTCGTAGAGATGAACTCGACACAAAGGAGAACTACACTAAGTTCATGTTCGTGCGAGATCCCTAAAACGGCTGGTTTCACTTTACCGAAGCCTATCATATATTAAACTGAAAAGGTTAGGTCGAAATTGTACGTTCGAGCAATTCATCAATTACGTAGTGCATGACCCATCCTCAAATGAGCATTATAACTCATATCAGTCACCGTGTGAGCCTTGTAATTATCATTATGATTTCATCGGAATATATGAGACGTTCCGAGAAGATTCTCAAAACATTCTTCGTCACTTGTTTAACAAAACCATGGAGGAAGCAACTTCGTTAGTTCCGTTGTTAAACTCTAGTAACGGTACAAAATCAAATTTACTCACCGACCAATTGTGGGCGACCATTCCAGACTCTTTGCTTGAAGACTTTAAGGCAAAATATAAGACAGTTACTGAGATGTTTCACTACCAAAGGACAACAGCAGATGCAACAGTTAAACGCAACCACATTGATGCCACTCGGTAACTAGCTAACAAAATAGTACTGCATCTATCTGAATGCAGTGTATGCATTGCACTCCGCAAGGATTATGCCGAAGCTGTATGTGTTTTTTTTACCTCAGTTTACCAACATGTTTGTGCAGCAACAATGGTATAATCATTACATCATAATATAATAGACACTGACTATTTCAGAATTAAACATACCTGTTTGACGCTTTTCGTTTCGCCGATGCCTACGAAAGAATTCAGATAATTGATCAATCGGCAGATCACTATTTCAAAGTCAATTAAACCCGTTTCGTCACATATACTTTTATATAGGGAACCATGTTTTTAGCAATAGTTTGATTACCATTTGGGTAGGAAAATAATGGCTACGTGATATTTGAAAGAGTTCGTGATGTGCCTAGTATACCGTCATCTTTTCGTATAAATTCATTATGTCCAAAGACATGTGGGCATGTGTACCGTCCAAACCAATCTATATTGAAAATAAACCATTCTTCAGCAAACTTCTGGATGTACTTTGCGTTAATCAACATGACCATTGTGGGTCGTGACATGCCAATATATACATCAGCAGACTTTGTGTAACTGTGACAGTGAAGAAAACTGCTTAGTAATATGTGTATTGAAACAAAATGTTCGACTGATGGAATCTTTTTGCATGCAATCAGCTCAAATCTTGCGATCGAATATATTTTACTGACAATGCAAAAAAAAAAACGAAAAACGATATCAAATGATAATGGTATTCTTCATTTATAATATGAAATCAAAAGAAAAGAAAAGTTTCGTGCAGTGATTATAATTCCAATGGGACTCACAAATCTATGTTTTGAAGACGGTTCATGCTCAGGGTTATCCCTTCTCGGAACACGTGAATCAGTCCCGTCACTGTCAGATTCGCTGGCGCTGTTTTCGGACAGATATGGTTCGAATCTGTACGGCACAATACCAGCTGCATCCTCTGTATTTGACTGCTCGAACAGTTTTGGCTCTCCAACCCCAAAACTTCATCGTGTAATCGTCCAACTCAAATACATCGCTCTCCAAAACATTCGCCTTTGTTTACGGTGAAACTGCGGACCTGACAGTGACGAGTTCTCTGAGTTACGGCACGGGGTGCTGGGCCGAAAATTTGAAAAATGGCGGCGGGTGCCAAAAAATCAACTCTATATTTCAATTTACGTTAGATTTGGGTGACTTGTTTGGAAATAGAACCACAAAAACAGATTAAATGCTACTATGTCTTTCATTCGGTTTCATAAAAATTATAATGAAAATTTGGTGTCATAGGCTCTTTAATAAGTCACGGAGAACATGCAATTTATATTATCATCGTACATGTATTGACTGTTTTATGAGCACTAGATATATTCATGACTGATGCTACAAATTTTCGACTTTAGAAGGTTGATAAAATTGTTGCATTGATGTCTACATATATTATATAATAGGTTTAGAATAAGAATCAGCGAAACAATGATGTCAAATTTGTAACAATCTGACCGTTATTAACTGAGCTTTTCGACACAATAATTGTTCACTTATCCGATGATCTTGATCAAGATCTAGTCAAAAGCAAATTATCTAGATTCTGCGCATTATTGACGCCTAACGATTGAACAAAAATCCCGCGTGTTCAAAAATTGCAACCTGTATTGCCAGTCAAAATATTGTTTACACACATACACGCATAGCTAGGACTGATAACTTGAAGTTTGCACTTACATTGTAAGGTGTATACTAGTTTTCCTCACCATTGTATATAAAGCAGATTGTCTTATAGTATATACCTACCCCATGTTGTAATATATCAGCATATTCAACAGTAGTCGAGTCACGTCGTCTTTAGTGATCACCCGCAACTAAAGAATTCCTCTTATGTCTTGGTCGTTATGTATGTCGGTAGAATGGAGCATTTCAGATACCAAATATATTGTTTGTGCACCCTACCATACTCGCTCTAGTCATATAATAAATGCAAGTGGCAACTTATACAGTCATTCATTCCATTAAGTGCTATAATATAGCGTGTTATATATACTGACGACAACACACTCACCTGACATTTACATTGTAAGTAGTCCAGATAGCATATCCTCTACACCTAGAATAAGTCGAACAACCTATCATTGAATGCTCAGATAACAAATATCAAGCGAACATGCGCAATATGCTCAAATATAGAGTTACCACCTTACACTGAGCGAGAACGGGGTTTAGGCGAAATTGAAAAGTGGATCCTTTTAACAAAGCTATAAATTCTTTGATAAAGCTCCTTTAACACAGGGCCGCTTGAGAGTACAAGTTACCTGTACACTGCTTATCCGACGTTGAGTGGTTTAAAGCAAACATTGATTGAGTTAGAAGAGTAGCTGAATTCTCAAGAAGTGCCATTAAAATTTATGCGCAGATCAAATAGCGGTTAAACTATCCGGGGCGGATGGTTTATGTTAGAAAGAAGAACATATTTTCAATGGCTATGAGGCTCAAGGCTCGTTTCTTGCGAGCTGGCGGCAAAATGGTTGTCCCCCCTTGGTTAATGTATACATAGAAAATAGCGGCCGTATGCCAATGTAAATCTATATGCCCTCAGCCACAGTCAAGTCAATATAGTTAAACTATTTTTATGCATGTCGCTGTTACTTGACTTGAGTGATTGTACCCTCAGCGGAATAATTGGGTGGAACAGTTTTTCGTCATCTAAATAAGCGAATTCGGCTTTGCATGCACACCACCTAGAAAGTGGGACATGCAGAAGGGGGGAGTTTCGTTACATAGTCATCTAAAACATGTAAGCAACTCCGTTGTTTTACTTATTATATCGACAAATGGTTAAATACCCGACAGACATCTAACCTTTTTGGATCGAGCAAACATTTACATTGCCTGCCTGTTGAATATTGTCAAGCGGTTGATAATGGACAAACTGATATGCGTGTTTCTAAGTGCATACATGGGAACGCAATAGAAGCTGACGACAAGCTAATTGGGATTTGCTTAGATGATAACATCAATAAGGAATAAAACTTTGTTTTCTTTCTTGAGGTTGATGAATGCAAACCGAAACAGTGTTACCCCCCACAATTTTGAAAGGTGGAAAATCATTCTTCGGCGGATTCGTGATTCAAGGAAATGCGCCATCAAATTGACAAGGCAGTCACTACCAATCTAAACATCTTGTTAGAAATTGTCCCGGAAAAGGAACCCATTTATTGCTTCAACGGGTGAAGAAGTAAGTGTAATTGTTACTACTGCAAACTTGGCTTCCGTCGCCTTGTCTTGTTTAGTCGCGTTTGTGGGCTGTTTGAGGAATGTTAGTTTTCGCGGTACAGGGTGACATTTTTGGAACAAAATTTGAAGCGGTTGTCAGCCATGATGTGTACAACCGAGAGGTTTTGTTTTGACCTTGATCCGAGACTAAGGAACACTAAATATATCCTTAGATAGTCGTCCGTTCTGTACACCCCGATTTTTAGCCCTATTAAGTTTCTCAATATATGTAATTGAAGTAAATTAATAATTTTCCCAAATGCTCCAGTCGCGAAATCGTGGTATCAGTCGAAATATATGCCAAATTATGATGAAGATTTCGACCACGTTAATACACGTCCGATTGCAATACAAATCGGATTGAATATAATCAGTGACAGCGTTAACGGAATCCCGGAAAAATAAATGGATGTTGTTGACCTCACTTCCGGTTACAAACACATCAAATAACCGGGAGCTTAGAAATAGTCGATATCGGGTCAATAGTCCAAGAAGTATACCAGCTGTTATGCGCCCTTTATCCGTTGTTAATTGTCGCATCATAGCCCAATTGTAATAATTTATTCTGACTTAATAACATTCATATGTAAGTATACATTCCAGATAATTTTCTCATTAACTAAGCAAACAACCATTAATGAAGCGAAAATTGAAAACATAGTTTTAAAAAGATATGGGACGGATTCGGTTGACGCCCCCCCCCCTCCCAACCCCTTATAGCCTATGAAGCCAAAGCGCTACAGCTTCCCAATTCCTTGTAAGATGTTTCAAGCCGTTTGTTGTATAAGCGCAAGACACATGGTGCTCACAAAGAATTCCTTCTAAGATGTTTCAAGTGAACGTTTGTTGTATACCGCAAGAGGTACACATGTGCTAACATGATGAATGAAATACTTTGCCATATTTCTCCATAACTAATGGGCGTCTTGATTATGTTTTTGTTTTCATGACATATGTCGGTAATGTTCGTCCGATAACGCTTGTTTTATGAAATAGTAGGGATTCTCCAGACGGGCGCAATGGGGGTGCAACTACATAGTCTTTGATAGAAAAGAGATTGCATGTTTCGAATAATTTTCCTACAGAAAAATTGTTTACTTATGTAAGCCACACTAGCGAGCATTGGAGGTTTTCTTAGACATTCATTGGGTGATGCAAATTTAGGATTATGTGCTTGATCGGGGATATAAGTGCATTTGGTGTTTAAACATGCTTGAATTTTACTGAGAAGCTGGTAATTCGAGTAAGTTGAGATTATTTTAACACCAAATTGGGCCACTTTTTCAATGTTATTTAAGGTGATGCAATAACAATTCGCATATATAGTGTATGCCAGAACAATATGCCCTAGCGCGCCTGTAAGATAACAACGATAAGGCATGTAAGCCGTGACGTCGCAGCGAAATATACGGGCTGTGGTATGCTGCCCTCAGCCCTGTGTATAAACTCTGTTCAAACTTGCAAATGCAGTGTCGTCCTCATGTTTATCAACAGGTGATGGCGCATGTCGAGTTTCATAACTGGAGAGAAGGACTATCCCTCCTTCAACGCATCATGTACATGATGGAGGAAAAGTACGCCTCTGACGTCACACTCATAGTGGAATCAATGAAAAGCCGGAAAATCTTCAAGGCCCACAGGTTTATTCTGGTCGCCGGCTCTGCTTATTTTGAAAGCCTGATTAGAGTGATGTCTCCAGATAAAGATCAGCCAATCACGCTCTGTGACACAACACCCGATGCTATGAAGCAGGTTATGAAGTAAGGACTCTTCTTCTCCTGCAATATCTCGGCGGGGCCATTTTAATTCCCGTCTTATTTGAGTTTTAATGCCAAACCAGTTATCAGCGAGGAGCACAATTTATCCAATTCAAATAGCTGCAATAAAATAAAGTCCAAATTTTCCAACAGACATGTCCCATTGAAACACGCTCCATTGGACGTAGCTCTTTTGGCTTGGCGTCTAACACTCGAATGAGTGCGGGCATTATTTCTGATACTATTAAGACTAGGTCGGGTTATACAGTTAGGCAAAGTGTCAGTTGATAATTTCGGTGGCAAAATGTAAAGTACGAAACGCTTAATGTCAGTTGTTTTTATTTTGCGGGGTATGGGGGTAGCATCAGAGGGGTACAACGCTTTCAAGTCATCATTAATACGTCTCAACATACGTTCATTTGTAATAGCTTTTGTCGTTCTCAAATCTGCGAACATCACTTAAGCTTGTGCAAGAGGCAATGAACGGCATTTTGGGTGACATAGTCCAACTTGTCAGCTTTACCACTCACCCAGTTCACTGCAGCCGGAGGTCGTGTGACATGAACCTTGTGATGCTGCTCAGTCATATTTTAC
Organism: Urechis unicinctus; assembly: GCA_034190875.2. Taxonomy (NCBI): domain Eukaryota; kingdom Metazoa; phylum Annelida; class Polychaeta; order Xenopneusta; family Urechidae; genus Urechis; species Urechis unicinctus. The sequence goes on from CM067356.1 coordinate 71,266,319, forward strand.
AATAGCATGCATTGTTATACAGGTGACTTTTATATTGACATGTATTTGTTGTATGCCTGCAGTCCTTAGTTGATGTTTACAGAAACATTTACAACTGTTGGTTGTAAATTGCTCAGTGAGAAAAAGAAATTCCACTAATTTAAGCGATTATTGAAGCTAGTTATATTTTTCGTAACAATGTGATAGTCTAGGAAAACATCCCGTCATTGTGTATTCAAAATAGGTTATAGAGAATAATCATTATCATTTCTTGCCATTTTATCGCCACTGATTGTTGTATCAGGTTTCTGTACAGTGAAGAAGTTGACCTGACATCCTCGAATGTCTTTGATGTCATGGCAGCCTCCAAGAAATACATGATGCCCCAGCTTACCCAGGCCTGTTCCGTGTTCCTGGAGAAAAGTCTCAAAACCGAGAACGTCAGTACTATCCTGACACAGAGTGTCACACACGACGAGAACATGCTGGCTGACAAATGTTTGGATCTGATCTCAAAAAGCACAAAACAAGTGTTTGAATCGGATGATTTTCCTAAGATGTCTCAGCCTGCCCTGATGAGAGTCGTAAAGAGCGACATTATGAGTGGAGTTACAGAGTTTGATGTGTACAATGCATGCATAGGATGGGCTGATCAGAGATGTAGAGAAAATGGTCGGGAAATCTTAGATAGAAACCGCAGGGAAGCTCTGGGTGATGTTCTGTTTGGGATTCGTTTTCCGACCATGGCCAATAATGATTTTGCAAGGCTTACACACAACTCTTCCCTCCTTACTGCGGATGAACAAGCCTCTCTATTGCTCTAAGACAAACGCCAGGTTTCGTTCCACCTGCGGCAAAATTTTCCAACAAAGCACGGCAGAGTGGAGCGACCCGCCGTGCAGTCAAATCGGTGAGGTTTCGTGATAGATTTGGCAGGAAATAATTAACCACAACACGACAAGCATTTATCGAATAACTTCTGCATGTATGAGTAACCCCTAATAGACTATGTTAAACTGGTACTCCATTCTTATTTCCACTACTAAGACTGCCTGAAATTGTTCCCAGTTTGATCATGCAGGGTGATTTTTAGCGAGACAATGTTCACAATAAATATCCATCATATCTGATCAATATCACAAAGACTAAATTATTGCGAAATTCAAAATGAAATGAAATCAACCACTAGGGTTTGATGGAACTGTCAACAACAACACAGCAATATCATGACGGTGATGGTGAGAATGATTGTTGTTGTTATAATATCTTTCAATGTTACGATCATTATGTTGTTTGTATCAATCATAACGTTGATAGTCTTCGCAATTATGCCACGTGATTGCACTTGATTGGAGAAAATAAGTTGGTTTGACCATGGTATATTTCAAACGGCATGAAAATTATTATTTCACAGAAATATCCAGTCAAGAAACTAGCAATTGTGATGCTTTGACAGCTACCCTTAAGTGGCATCATGTTATGACAGCGATTGCTAGCAAGTAAACCGTTTGCCATTTTTGAACGGACACTGTTTTTGTACGGGATTTTGCGTGTTGTGTGTAAATAAACCTTGTTATCTAAATAGTAATCCAAGTAGACGTTTTACGATCCCTAAATGTGTTATCCAGCGTACCAACAAAGCTAGATCGTTTGTCATGATGTATGCAATGCACGTTTGCAGCTTTGACTTAAGGTTGTAGCCTCGAATGAATGATCTACCACGTGAATTGCACCACAATCAGAAGCTTATAGTTAAGGGAGATAACATATTTCTTGGTGTTCTGATACTTGTTCGTAAATCCTGGAGTAAGGTAATTTGTTTTTGTAAAGTACCAATGGGAATCAATAAGCTTGAAAGCAGCAGCGGTTGTCAAATATGTCCTTTCTGAGTTGTCAGTTTACTATTGCTAATAGAAAATATGTTTCTACGATTTTCGAATAATTAGGTAATAGATAAGCTTGAGATGTGATGCTCTGAGCAAAAGTTCACTTGACCTTCTGGTGTTCTGTTAGTACCTAGCAATAATACACTTATGGGTAAAACATATATTGCTTGCTTGATAATGATAAGCATTTAGGTCATGGAGTATCACCGTAATGGTATGTTTTAGTCCGAATGGGTAAACCATATCTTCTGCTTTGATACCAATTATGGTCACGTCAAACTCTGACCCTATGCTGTGATACCAATTATGGTCACGTCAAACTCTGACCTTAAACTAAATATGATTATATCACATTGCTTTAAAGTAACTAATATATAGGTGCTCACCAACTAGGGTTTTACACTGAATAAGGCACGGAGATCGTGTCTCACCACTGTTCTAGTCAGCTTCCAATGACATATCCGTGTATGTGTGAATATGATAATTATGATAATGAATACGATGAAGGTTATGTTATTTACCAAGTGTGCCTCGACGGAACAAGTTTGTCGATAAAAGCGTATCATGGCCGTACGCGATGTTGTCAATAGTACAGATTTGTGATGTACCGCACGTAAGAATCTCAATTCCGCTATGAGGCATGTTTGTTGCTGGTGGAAGGATAAAATATAACCGATTCTAATCAACCAACAGATCTGGCACAGATCGAGAAACGATTTTCCGATTCAATAAGATAATATGCTTTCGTGGATCATTATCGTTTCGATATAGAACAGATTAAGAATATGGATAAAGTGCGTTTACTAAACTACCATTATATGATTAGGTCACAGGTGTTCGAGCAGATTTGCTTCTAATCAACGCATGTCGCATCGCCATATTTCGCAATCTTCATCTTACAATAAATATTGAGTTGAAATTGCTTACAGCAGGACAAAGTCGCTATTAAGTGAATTGAAAACTACAGGCTGCGCAAAAGTAATCAACCACGCCAACACATATCACGAAAGACATTAAATCCTATGTCTTCTCGATAATTTAGCGAGGATCATGTAGATGCTCTAGACGACTGAATTAATAGTGCACAGATACTTCACTCGTGTGTTTCGGGTAAGTAAGCCACCCTTGTGTCAAAGGTAAATACAGTCGTGACGCAGATGCTATACCACAAATGTATAAGAACGATGACAAGAGAGGATGCGCGTGTTCCATTTTACTCTTTGCCGTTATTGACGTATGATATATTGCCCAAGGAGGGAGGTTTTTATATGTCACGTCTTCCTGTATTGCGTACCAGTTATGAATCTTACCTAGGCGAAGCACGCAAATACGCTGAATCTATCTTCTAGTCATGGTCAATAGACCTTGGGAACGGAACATATCCGCAACTAAGCAGCATTCAAATACTATCAGAAGATGAACCAATTAAAACGCTGCCCCACTACACCCGGTACTATTTTATTCATATGTACCTACATTTATCCCGATCGCCGGCCCGTCCCATCTGAATCTGTATTTACCTTCCTCACCATAATAAACCTCCAATGCACCAAATACCAAATGCACAAACGAATAAACCAAATTCACAAACGAAATTCAGTTTTAAATATCCTCTACTGTAGTATTTTGACATTCATTACCGTTTTTGATGTTGTGCCAGGTTCGTAGCATATTACTTCTTCAAGTGCCAGATGAACAAGCGGTAAGTAACATTGCTGCATACTTTCATATTTTGGGTGACATTTGACGTCCGTTTGTAACCCGTACGTATCAGACTGCCTGCAGAATACACCATTTATCATTTCTACCTTACAAAAATTTCAAAATGAGACCAACGATATTAATGTACTTAGCAGTGCATACGCTTTTTATTAATAGGACGCTAAGCTTAAGTCATCGGCTTGTGTCCGATGCCAACAAGGTATCGAATTTCAATTGCCCGGCTGAAAACGCATTTGACGCTTATTCGCCGATCCTAGGAGTATCCGCCTAAGAAAAACTCTGCCATGTTCAAAACTTTCCGATAAAAGGCAGGCATTGACTGTTTGAGACATACATATTTATCTGCTCTGGGATCATATGCGGTTTGAGGGAAGCCGTATCTCTCATTCAATGTGAGGAAAACTAGGTCAAGTTAACTAGACAGGTGGGGTCAACGTGTACGACTTAGTCAAAAACTGATTGAGTTCAGCCGAGACACTCCAGGTACAGCTTGCGTCTTCATTTTCGCATAATATAAGCTCAATTATTAGTTAGTGCCGTGTTGATACCCATTCAAGGCATATAAGTGTTGATAGTCATCATTAGTAGAAGAGTGTTGATGACAGTCAACGTGTAGCTTATCATTGATGGATTTGGTTAAATTAAATACTAAGAGGGCTCCCTAATGTTGTTTCTAATACACAACAGCGATTGTGATTGTGCGATGATATAAGTCTAGATTACTTTAAAATGGCAGCAAAGTAGTTTGAAAACAATGCAAAGATGATGGCATCTAGGTTAGTACAATCAAAGTAAACATAGATACATTGCACCGATATTTGAAATATAGCATCTATCTATCTATAATCAATAATCGGATTAAATGTCTCTCCCGCTTAGCAGCTTGTATGCAGTAGCTGAACTTTGGATATGTAATTTTGTAGCCAGCGGTTGTCAGCTCTGTCGTCCCATAGCACAAGAGGCAAAGTTCGAATCAGACAGTGACAGATATTTCAGAGCACATTTGGTTGTGTTCTGCTAAACTTCCTTAATATATTATATAATATATTTTTAAGGCCATGGTAGAAAATACCCATTGTTTTCGAACACCTGCTATCTCCCTTAATATGTTTAAATCTATGTAGACAATACCCATTGTTTCCGAACACCTGCTATCTACTGCTATCTAAAAGAACAGATATCAATCCAAAAGGATATCTTAACTATTAATTATTACTGCAAGATATATAAGACTACATAGTGATGTATGTGACAAAATATATAATTTCCAAGGCACTGTAAATTCGTACTGGGGAAGAATATACCAATCGTAAATGGTTGCCGTGTTTAGCTAGTAACATTAACTTTTCGATTAAAAGTCATCAACAGAGAAAGTTGCCTGACGAATTATCATGTGCCCTATCACGTTCCATGCCTACGTCGCCGCAAAAGATAAGTACAAAGTAGCATAGCTGGTACAGAGTTTCTTCATCGTTGAGGCAGATAACTGTTGAATGTCAACATTACTAGAAAAATGCTCATGCATGTTTCCGAAAAACAACGTTAATTTCATCGAAAGTTTTTTTAATAACAGTAAACAAATGTTTAGTTCATCGATATTTGTTTTTGTTTTGGAATGGCAATAATTCTATATCTAGTATTTTTGCCCCCTCTTTTAGCCAAACAATCCTTTCCCACTTTAAAATATTCATTTACTGTGTCACCTTTTAGGCATTGGAGAGATTAGCGACTTGCCATTCAATAGCGGGCTTTTGGCAGGTTTATCAGCTCATGACAGGAAATGCAGAGCTTGAACTGTTTTGTACATTGCTCTCTGAATATTTGTCAGCCATAGAGACAAAAACCTAGCTACTACAAACACCTAACATCTATAGGCACAGCGATAATTCATGTTGCGCCGTTGTTTCGAATCCTACCAAGAGTCAAAGCCCCTAGGAGGAGCTTCGCTTTTTCCACTTCAACATACCGATCGAGGCCTCGCCATTATATTAATCAAATGAGTAGGAGTGCATGTGTGCACGTTTAGGCACGTTGCAAGCGATGGTGGCTGTATAAATAACAGAGTCCTTATGGCGGCATACTGAGGAGCATTGTGCCTTGTTGTATGCATTTGTCCTGTATTGCGTGACAGGTGGGCGATTATTTCGGCGTATGAAGTGCTGTCGCATTCAGCCTAACTCTTGGTGCATTGTACAAGTGCATCATCAGAGACTATTTGCATCCGGCAAGGCCTATGACATTTATGCATCAACTTTCTAGGCTTGACCAGAAAGCTGATACACCCTTCATTAACAGTTACAAAAAGACATGTTGAAGGATAACATTTGCGTTTGACCACGCAAGCACTCTAATTGTTTGGTTGCGTTATCTGTTTCAGTTACCGATTTAAGATTGATGTGGCCGTTGTTTGCCAAGGCTTACATATCTGTTGTCCAAACAATTAACTGTTAGTGGTAGTTGAATTATGTACTTACTTTACGAGGTTTGAGTTAGCTCTGGTTGCTTGTTACTTATTACATCTATATTACCCGGCGTTGTTAAATCATATGCTGTCTGTCGCCTGTCACATTCTGATTGTGTATCATTGAGCGTTGAAGCCACGCAAATTCTACCCGATTACTGTAAGGGGATGTACTTAAAGGCAGCTTACCATCTCAGCCTTTAGCAGCGTGATATGTCACAGCCGTGTTGGGCTAGGCGTGTAGTGGATGAGTGAAAACACCCGACAAGACCTTGGTAAACTCGCATTGCTGCCCACGTGTTTAAAACTATAACTTAATTACACAAGGAGCATGGGGTCCTAAACAATCACCATGCACCTATCTGGTCAAATGTCGTGAGATTGTACAGGAATTGCTTGTTTGAGAAATGATCATAACAGTCAATGGACACTTCATTTGATATCAATTTACAGCCCATTATTTGATTAACCGCACTTGCTAGCACTCGCATAGGTCATGTGACATATTGGCAAGTTTAACAACAAGCCAGGGTACGATAAAGGAAATCTAATATATGCATACTATCTTCGTCCGAAACCTTTAGGCTTATCACTACGAGCAGACAAGTCACGCGACTGGGAGAATACTGCTGCTCATATTAAAATCATAAGAGATACGTGCGATTTCTAGAAATGTATTAACAAAGCGTACCTGTAGTACTTGGGTCCGTTGGCAGTAATTTGGTAAATAAATAACGTTGCAACATAAAAGAAGAATATTTCCAGCAGAGTGCCTTTTCTTCATTGATGAAAGGCATATCCTATAGGGAAAAGTTCTCAGCATGGTCATTATTTTGTACTTCAACACCACAACGAGTATCGCAGTGACATAATACGTGGTTTGCCATCCCGTATGTTAAATTTTGTGCAGCCATAATTCAAGCGTAAGTGCTGATGGTACGACGAAATTGATGATTGGAGAATATTGTCTACAAAATTGAATGTGATTGACGAATTTTACTCAACAAGTGGCTGCTGTTAGATAAAACGTGGTTCAATTTACAAACTGCTTTTTTAGGGGATTGTCACATATACTGATGCAGTACAAGCTTTGAAATAATGAATTGACCCAAACGTGAAAGAATATATAACAGTAAGTGTCTTGTGGCAAAATGTGGCATATTTGTTGCTTTTCCAATACCAATTAGTCTTCTTCTATCAAACTGTTCCAAAGGAAACAAAATGCTTCACCTTAGATTGGCACTTTGTGTCTGTCATTTCAATTGCAATAGAATACATTTCTTCCTTAATTAGTGCGAGCCTAGTGTAAACATGAAAATGACTATCCTATACCAATTAGTCATTGTTCGATTTCAAATTCAAAATCCATCATTTGACAATGTAATGAGGTTGAATTTGGCTATGACTAACTGTTAATTTATCAAACACATTAGATATATCATCGTCAGGAGCCTTGTTGGATGCTAACTGTTTCTTATAATTGCAGTTTCAATGATCAAAGCGAAACGCTCAACCGACTGCAAATTTGAAAGGTTTTACTCACAGAAGAATTCTTTTACGCGGCTATTATAGACCACCTGTGGCACATTGCCTTGGGTGTTTGCCATTAATATTGTGCTATTTATACTTTTCTGTAACAGATATAATTGATATGTCCTTATCTTGCATATATGCAGTTGTGCTCTAGCGATAAATATGCATATTTATATGTATATATATTCATATATATACATACACACACACACACACACACACACACACACACACATATATATATATATATATATATATATATATATATATATATATATATATATATATATATATATATATATGTATATATATACATATATATATTCATATATATATATTACTCAATAATGTCAAATTCAAACAGATGCAGTCATAACTGATACAAATGTTGTGCTAGGTTAATTGGTGCATTTAATGGGGCCGTTGTTGAAGATCATATCATTTTCATCGAAAATGTGTAGCACCCTAACATAATGCACGCATAATAGTCAATAAAGCGTCGTCGCTATGCACCTAATCTGTATTTGGCAAATATAAATAATGAGGATGCCATTTATCTGGGAACTAAATTCACGCAAATAAAACGGAACATATGGTCCAACTTTTCAGTTACACGCTATTTTCAAGACAACAGACAATAGAAGAAAGCATTCTCGGGTTTAGAAGCCAGAATGGATATTACTAGAAAAACTATACACTAATGCGTATGTATCATACCGTTTTCATTAACTGATTAGGTTTTTTTCGTCCTTCATGGGTATTTTGAAATAATAGGATTGGCATCAAATGTACACCGTATTGCATAGACCATGTGATCAATCATATACCTGCACAATATTTATCATGCAATGCAGTTAAGTCGGTATTAGTAGGAATCTGATTTCTTTGTAGATGAAGTTTACGAATGGAGAAAATAGTGTATAAATCTGTCCAATAAGTAACATTTAAAATATCAAGGGGTATTCTTCCGCCTCACAAATAGCAATCAACCGTTTGAGTTATTGTTAATATATGTCACAATGCTTCTTCAACAGGATGTAAGGCTAGAACTGCGTAATGAAACAATCACTGCGTGGGCGTCACGAGCCTCTAATATTCATGGTGCTCGACATATCACTCACAGTTTGGGCGATCCACCGCATATGTTGCTCAACCTATCTTTAAATTAGTGGCTCTTGCATATTTGACTGCCTGGTTGGCAGAGAACTGATCGATAGATCATTCAGAACGCTATAAAAAGACATCAATGTTCTATAAAACTACGGTTTATGTTTATGATTTTATTTTATGAACCATGCATTAAAGCGCAACTGTTAGAGCTACCATTAAAGGCGTACGAATTTTGCATAAAGCCATGCGTTTGAATTTGCCAACCACAAACATCTATTAACACCGACGGATATATACAAAGCGCACTGCGTTAAATCAGACGTCTGTATTGTTGTATAACGCTTTTGCATTCATTTTAATCGGTCGACGATATCTGTCTGGAAGAAAGTCGACCATATACCTTATGGATGACCTCATTGCACAAACGATAATGAAATCACCCTTTAATGTACCTTCATGTTAAACATCAATCGCCCATGAAGGTGTACTTATCCTGTAAAGATAGCGGACCCACGGCCACCCGACCGCATCTACCTACACTCTTTTTGTATCGTGAGTGAACGGCGATTTCTCCCTCGATGATTGATAGAATGAGTCTAGCGCAAACAAACATAGCGGTGACAATCTAAGGAATTAGTTATAAACGTCTACATTCCCCTACCGAGAGCGGGCATGCCGTAACTCCATCAACAATCATACGACTGGGCCCATGCAGTCACATATCTTATTGCGACCACTTTAACCTGACCATTATCTGTGTTAATGTTTTATCACGTTGCCCTACTCGAATAGGACCCCATGGACGTCCATCTGCAGTAGTGAATGCCAAGGTATTAGAAACTCCAACTTTGCTCGGATGAAGTGCAATGAAATGATGAGAACACAAAATACAGTCAGTCTTCCCTTCAATCATTTTTGCCCAACAAGAGATTATTGCATTTCGTCTTTACAATTCACCGGCAACATTTTTGGACAGCTGATTGCTAGCAAGTGACCCGAATGCCTTTTTGAAACTGATCGTCAAAACGTGGGTGCTTGACAGCACCAGCGGGTCCTAACGGCAAAGATCTGAGCACTTAGACTTTTTACTAGCGTTACATGTACTTTATTGGTAACCTAGCAGGCGGACAATAGTCAGTGTGCATCAAGGGAATTCAACAATAATCCCAGCAAGAACACCAATTGTTACATTGTGCGCCTTCCTCGATGCATTTGCTCCGCGGAATCCACAGCTACATAATGCTCACGAAATTGCATGGCCCTACTATGAATATCCCTTTGTGAGAAATTATTGAGTACTACTGAACTGTTTATAAATTTTCGGTTTATTTCGAGGCAAGTTCCATAGCCGTCTAAGAATCAGTAATAACTGAGCTGGTTAGGCATTTACTGGTAAGGCGGACAACTCGAATGAGTAATTCCTCCAACTTCAGCATACGAAGTCTTGATTTGAGTGCTGTATGTGAGATCATGAAGGTAATTAATATTATTAGTCGATATTAACCCAAGTCAATCAACTATAGTCTTAACTCTTACATATATACATATTATGTATATATATATATATATAGAGATAGATATAGGATATCATATATATAATATATATATATATATGAGAGGATATATATAGATATATAGAGAGAGAGAGAGATATCTATATATCTTATATTATTATATATGTAAATATAGATAAATATCTCTCTATAGGGATCTCTATATTTGCCTCTCTCTCTTAGGTATCTATATTTTTACAAATATAACAGTCACGTAATAGATGAACCTGTGGTAAGCCTTGCTGCCATAATATGCTTTAGGATATAATGGTATGCAGTATATCAGATATACCAGAATTGCATCCTCAGCATCTTTCAAGACATAACTTGTAATATGCTTTAATATCATCGATGCACTAAAGCCGTCCCAAATGCTATCATACTTGTTACACGTCTGTTTTTACAATGGTGTGCTATTGAAGAGCAAATGGGTTGAGTAGCTAATCGGCCAATTTCTGACATTATCGCTCATTTTCCGCTTAAGATTGCTAGCAGTGTCTACCAAATTCCGCTGTGGTCAAATAGTCCCATTTAAAATGATTTTGCGATAGATTTCAATGGTTGACGCGTGAGATTGATAACGATAACAACACATCGTACTCATAACATTTATTGAGCGATATTAAACCCGATCCATGTCGTATATTGCAAAAATCAAAAAAAAAATCAACCAATGCCCACTAGCCTAGAGAAAGTTAATTAGCATCTTAGGCACGCATATCGGCAGCCAATGATTTCGCGGCTTTGTTCCAGGCTGCCACACAGGCTGCATCAGCTCCAAGAAGACTCCACCAACCATACCGAGAATACTCTAAGAAACAATAAATATTCCATTACAAAATATTAAAATGAGAACCATATCACAAACCTGAAAGATGAAGATTTTTTGTTTGTTAGTCTCCCAACTGTATACTGATAAACATATAATATATATCCATATATACATATATATATATATATATATATAATATAAAATAAATTGAGATTATATATTACAGCATATATGACAGTTGCATTACGCGGAATTGTTTTGGGAGCCTTACAAATAGTTTTAAATACTATTGGGTAGAATCAATGTGTTCACCTCAAAATGCGCCACAGTGACCCCTATGGCATCATGACTGGGCACCTTGGCTTTCATCATTGCACCTGCGCTACCTCCCAGATTATCGACAACTTTGTCCAGGTATTTGACTACAGTAAGAGTTTGTTGGTTGAAAGCCGCATTAGAGCAGAGATCTTCAAGGGCCACTAAGGAGAATTTTGTGAAGAAAGAAATATCTTCTGGTTTCACGGTTAGGTACCTAGCAGCACATCGGTAAAAACTTACGCTGATCAATCTTAAATCGCATATCTGGTACAGTCGTTATTTATGAATCAATAAAGCATTCATAAGCAATACTTATGACGTCATTTCGTAAATAAACTCGTATCCGTTAGTATATCCAGTCAATACAAATATATTTATTTTTCATGATAATATGTTGTCAATACCTACTTGTGTAACAGAGCGTTTCCTGCAGCCTGCAGATTACCCTTCACCTTAGATGTCCAGTGTCCCTGAATGGCGGCAATATCACTACTGCTTAGACTCATTTTTAAGTCTGCATATAATGAAAAACATAGTTATAAAAAGCTATTATCTGGAACCAAACTACTTATAGGTTAAAGTAATGTCACAATCTTGATTTTCCATCAATGTTAGCAGCACCAGTCGGAGGAGTGGTGTGGATGTAATACCCGACCACATTCTTTATAATGTTGCGTAGCCGTAATAAGGTGCTGTTAACAACGTCGCTGAGCGAAATCAAATTTTCAGGTTCCTAACCGCTGCGACTTGTGGAACATATGCATATTTCAAGTTTAGACGCGTTGCAATGCTCGTGACATTGGGTTAATCAATATTAGTTTGCCTGGCTTATAACATTCCTGCATGCTCCGGCTAAGCGGCACAGAATCTTTGAATTTAAGAAATTACCGTGGCTTTGCTGTCGACTGTGTATGCGATAGTCTTTCACAATATAGCAATATGCGTGAACAAACAATCGGAAAACTGAAGGATGTAACGAGTATAATTTTCCAGTATGCATATATCAAATAGCTTAAAAAAAAGTAAATAGTATGCAAGTCACATGATTCGTATCCATATATGATATCAGTAAGTTAGTATATGCTCGTTTCATTGAACTGTGGAAAAAAGCTTCTTTTTACTCACCAGGTTGAGCAATAAAGGCTGTAGAAGAAACTGTTGTTGATTTTATCCAATGTTGCTGATGGACTTTGCATTAGCTTATATACTGCCGAAGTCATGTATACACCGTCGACAACAGAGCGATGATTGTAGCCGTCCCAATGAAGGAGAGAGAGGGTTTACTAGGCGGTGGGGCAACTCACATTTCGTAATTTCATTCGTTGATTTTAGTTTATATCTGTTAATGGTTTGGTTTTGATAATGACTACAAATATATTGATGGCTGGTAATGAGGGAACATTCGCAGCGTAATGAAACAATTGGAGTTGATCGGTGTTGCTAAATGGAATGAATGATAAATCATAGTAGTCATCAAATATTTTATACCGTTGAATCTGAACTAGCGGAATGTTTTAGTACCGCCGGAGTATTCAAATCCGAAAGTGCCCCCACGAGCTCGACAAATATTATGGCATCATCGGCAAAGTGGATGCATCTTGAGCGGAAGTTTCCACCGCACTGTGACCTAACGTCCCCGGTACCCTCCAGACGATCTTCGTGACGAGGTATACATTAAGTGGAAAGATCACGTGACCGCAGCGGCGGACTCGCTACGTTGAGTGTCCTCCAGCGAGCGACCTGACACTTATGTCTGAACACCAGGGATGGCATGCGCGCATCAATCAACGGTCTTCTTATAGAACGTACCCATTATATCCCTCTTACTGTCGTTTGAGAGGCTATGATTTTACAAAAGCTTACGAATTCAGACAAATAAAAATAAAATCTATACTTTTTTTGTTTGGCTTAGCTGTTCATTGTTTTGGGAGAACACGAATACTAAAATGCGTGGCGATGAAAAGGACAAACACCGTACGAGTAAGCTAGACACTAGTTTGTCTCTGCATTGATAAAATGAAGTCATAGTTCCTCTCGAAGCGATCTTATCAAGAACGCACGAACGCCATAGCTGATGGCGTTATCTGCTGTATGCTTTAGTAATAATATGGCGCTGTTGAAGTGTCATCATGAATACTTTGGGCCACTTGCGCACAAAACCCCATGCCCTTGTCATGTTACCTGCAATGTCGTCCTTTCCCAAGTCCTTTGCTACCATAATAGTCATCCATACGATAAACTAACAACATGATAACAATTGACACTTACCTAAGATTATGAAGCCCAAGACTTATCCAGCCCTATGCGGTTATACTTAGCGGCTCGTCGTTTCATAAGTGGGAATTTTCCACATGAACTTCCGCTCTGTCTACGCGCGGCTGTATTCCTTCATTCCAGCACCCTGTGTCACGCTGCTGTAGAAATTAGTAGTAGTAATTGTGCAAAACCAGTCTAGCCGAGAATCACACAATACATGGACAAATTGCTTTGGCATCTTTGAAAGTCCTCCAAACAGCAAACTTCAAATACGGCAGGGGCAATAATAATAATATGATCCAATTAGGTCATTTTCGTCAGTTGATTGAAATCAGGTTACAGTCTACAATGGTTCCATAAACTCTGATTGTCTATTTCAATATGCAGCTGTAAAAAACGTGGAGCTTCGAGTCAACACCTGTTCTTTTTGCTGTACTATTTAGTACTGGGGTCATAGTGTTTGGGTCAAACATATTAGGCAGGAATACGCAACAGAAGCGTTTGTGCGCAATTGATATCCAGGATTATACCGCAATGCTTGTGCATGAGATATTGAGAAGGCCAAGGATGGCATTTATGGAACTTGATTTGACATCATGCGTGTAATCACGATAACTTACAATCATAAGATATAGCGCGAGGTAGATATTTGTCATTGAATGGTAATGAATTTGGCCGGTAATGTGTATATCGTCTACAAGACGACACCAAGATAACCCTAAAAACTATACCATGTTATTTCATGCCTAATGGCTCCGGTATTGAGCGATCATATTGACTGCAAATGCCGTACTAAGGATTGACATTTAAATAATCCGACAATTATATGAATAGGGGATATGGTTATGTCTTTATTGCGTGCCTATTGCTTGATCCAGTACATTGTCATATTGCGTTATACGTAAATGGGTCAGGTCTGCGATCTCACAATCTTGTCACCCAAATACAAGCGCACAAGAAGGTAGCAGCCCGACATCATGTCTCCTCCCCATCTGACTTTTGGATTGTTTCGTATCCATTCGCAAACTCATGAATTAAGCCGAGCCAACATTTGACGGGTAGTAACGTTAATGTGCCATCAATTAAATGAAAGATAGAGCTCGTGCTCCTATTTCTCCTTGTTAAATGCGTAGGCTCAATAACTGCTGCACACTTTAACTGACTCACCTCGTATTTTCTGCAGAACTTCCAATATTTCGCTTAATGACGTTTGATGCGAGCATTTCGACATTAATTTTTTTTTTTTACCACCAGATATTTTCTGCTTATATACTTCCAATATTTCGCTTAAAACGTTGACGTTTGATGCGGTCAGCATTTCGTTCATCATTCAATTTTTAATCGCTCTGCTAGGTCTCGTAGGGCATTCGAGAGTTATTTGACAGTATAGCACGTCAATTTATATGCTTGCGTATCGGCATCATATAAATAATTGCATTGCAATATTCTCAAAACGTTGATCACGTTTGATCACTATCAGGTACACAGCTTTAATTATCTTAAAGGGGTCGTTCATTCAATGAGATCACTACTTATGCGATAATCGCCGTATCTGCCCCTAAGTAGTGTTGCATTCAACGGGATTTGCCACGTTGTTATGCCTCATACCGCACTCAGTTTGGCCAGTTATTGAGAGGCAACACGTCGGGAAAATCAAACGTGAAATGTTAGGACCGACCCACTCGTCAAAGTCAGAAACATATCAACTTATTCCTTGCGTATCATTTTGTTGTAGTGGTAGCGCAGCTAACGCCCCCTGACTATACAGTTCCAGAAGCGATTTAGAACATGATGATTCTACGCAGGAGGATTATACAATGCCAGATGATGTACAATGTTGCAACCATTGCTAGTAAAATATTAAATAATCAACATATTGGCGGCGACAGAAACCGTCGGTTTGGTCTGGTCCTCGAATGTCTGTGCCATATGGGAGTTTAATGTCGTTACATAAAGGTTTCCCTCTAATTCTTTGAATTGAATCTTCTTATGAAGATAATTATACCTGTCGCAACTTAATGCATTGTGTCCAAATATATGATATTCAGAATAGTCAACAGTGCATTTATCTATTCTCTATCGAATATAACAATGCAGAACAGTTGCAGTTGGTCATATTTAAAAGTTGAGCTTTTAACAGATCATGCTTTATTCAAACAACTTCCTCTGGATTTTCGCGACGATCCAATATTATTAGTAGATTGTGTAGTCGATCTGTAACAAATGAATAGACAATATTCTTTCTGAGATCTTCACTCATATACATCAAAGTGACCAACGTCAACATGATACATATGCGACACTATTGAAAATAAACGGCAGAACAAAATGTTTAAAATTATTCAGTGATGATCATTGAGTATTCCCTTAAGCTACCCAACTAGCCGAAAGGTCATATTCAAAATGGATAGCATACATAGAACAAAGGATAATATATGTTCAAGATAAAAATCAAATGCACTACCCTGATTAATTTTGACTCTTTAAGAAACCGTCGTACTCTCATTTGCTATGTTATCCGAGTAGGAATAAACAAGTGACACAAAAGGATTGAGCTTCTTGCTTTTACAAATTGGTGTTATGTGCCAATCACGAAAACCAACCAATAAATAGAACGGCGAACTTATTGGGGGTACAAATGGTCTGGGTTATGTTGGTACGAATTTCATCGTCTATTATGTTGTCATTATATCTATGAAGTATTCGTTTATGTTTATTTTATGTTTCATCTAATAGATATTAATCACCAGAAAGCCCTTTCATAGCTAAGGTATTCATACGACTTTACGGTGCTTCAACAGGTCAACTGTCAATACCCGTCCCATGTCTTCCCAAAGCTTTTATTTCAACATGAAACAAATTACTCATGAATGGACTAATGCATTTAATTAAAACCATCGAAGGTGTTCACAACACAACCTCCAGGGCGAGGCAGATGGAAATGGCTCATTAAAGCACGAATATTTCATGCAAACAGCTATCGCTATATTAACCTAAGGTAGCGACGAAATTTATTGGCCTTGAGTATTTAGTAGTTTTGCGATAATTATTATATCGGTTAGTAAAAATGCTGCTAAAAAACCCATAGAATGGTGGCGTTGTGTGTTTGTCACTAATGAAAGAAGACAAACTGGATAACCTCGAACTCATGGCGCAATAATCCACAACAACAATTCGTTAATTTTCGCATTTGATTGAAATCGTGTTATAGTATGCAATGTTGTCATTAGCTCTGATCGTCCATTGATATGTGCACCTATAGAAAACTCGATTTGGATACAAAATGCATCGAACATCGACACCAACCACCTGTTGTTCCTGCTGTATTATTTAGTACTGGGGCCATAGTGTTCGGTTCAAACATATTAGGCAGAAATATACAAAGGGAACATTTGTGCCCAAATAATATCCAGGATTGTTACGCCATGCCTGTACATGAGATATTGAGACTGATATGGATGGAATTTATTGAACAAGATTTAACATTATGCGCGTAATGACGATAGCTCACAGCATTTAGCCCTAGCGCGAGACGGATATTTGTCATTTAATGATGATAAATGAAGCCGGCATTGTGTACAGCGTCTATGGGACGACACCAAGCGAAACCAAAAACTACACCATGTTATTTCACGCGTTATGGCTCCGGCATTGGGCGATCTTTTTTTACAACAGATGCCGTACTATGTATCGACGCTAAAATATTTTTGTTTTTGGGACCGCCATTCGGAACGACAGTATAGCTGGTGTTCAAATGCTTAAATCGTAGAAATCAACACAGCAATATGCTTACAACGTTGATAACGTTTGATCATTCAGGTCAGACAATAATGTTAAAGAAGTCATTTATCAAATAGCTCCATTGTGTCTTATCGCTCTGCTAAAAAGTCTTGTGGTGTCAGCATGTTTATCTGACAAGCTATTATATGAAAACACAGGGCCTATATATCGCAATAGTAAGTCCTTTAAATGACTTGCATACATCGTCAACGAAACCCACATTGGATTCATATGTACCATTGGTACGCTATGATTGTTGCCTGCAAATATTCGCAGATGGTAAATCACAAGATTCACTTTACATATGGAGGGTCCATACGCATATATGAAGATATTGGGATATTAACAATTTATTCACTATTCTCAGCTGTCAATAATTATTATATATTTTCTGAGAGCTAGTATGCTGCTTACCTACCAAATTTGAAAACCCCGTATCAGCTCTACCTCAATTTAGTGATTGCTCAATGTGGGAGGTTGTTATGCCTACCGCACGTACCGCGCACTCAGTGTTGGCTAATGAAGTTAATGAAAGGCAACGAGCCGGGACATATGCAAACATGTGAGATGTTATTGGCCAACCAACTGCCTGTAACAAAATAATAATCATATAAAAAAAAACTCGATATCGCAGGCATCACACACACACACACAAATATAACGTGCAAAACTACTAACTTGTTGTCATAGTGACAAATTCCCTTGGGCGCTGCTACTTGGATGAGAGTCGACCTTCTTGTTGTTTTTGTCTAATCGGGGACGTTCTTGACGTGTGTAACGTGGATAGTCCTTTAACATGGAGTCATCTTACTTCACAACATCACTGACACAAACAGTTGGATGTTCATCTGTAGTGAACATATATGTTTTGTGCAAGCAGATGTAATTAAAGTGGTATTTGTGTCAGCAACGGAATTGTAGTAGAAGGACCGACAGCTGTTATAGTATAGTTTGATAGCCCTCTCGCCAATGCAATAACTTATAACCTCTTACCGTGTGTACTGTGTGGAGCATTACGAATGAAACCCCTTATGCTATCCACATATCATGCCCTCTGTGCAGTACAGCACGGGCAATGACAAAGCAGAGATGAGATAGGGCCTCTATTTGATGGCAGTTATCGCCCTTGAATTGCGTTTACCCATGTGTGTTTTTGTGGAGTATTGATAATTAAGCCCCTTCTACTATCCACATTCCATGCGTCTGGTGGTGTTCAGCACAGACAATGAATGATGAGAGCTATGGTCTCCATTTGGTAGCAGTTATCGCTCATGCATCGCTATCAAGGGTGTCATATATGTGTATTACTTCATAAAGCTTGCGATTCGGTACTTTACATTTCTACTACGTCCACTGCTGTGTCGTTGATTATTATCCATAAACAATGTTTTGGTACTCTCTTTTCGACCGCCGATGCAGTGGCGCAGAAGCCCCTGGGCTTCATTTAACAGGCAACCCACGTCTAACGCTGGGATATACACTACAGAGAGCAAATACTTGTCAATTCATTGTTTTTCACTATACATAAGCACTCAGCTACTGTTGATCGATTTGTCAATGCTGTTCTTTAGTAACAATTTTTTTTAATTAAATAATTATGTTTTTGTTGCAAACCTAACGATTCGGTTTTATTTGATCTTTACTTTGAGGTCCATACCCTATCGTCCGGTGTATCCAACACAATTTGATGATCAGCCATTGTCAACACTCGTCGGAGTCATTGAATCTTCGTTCTCTTTTGGATTTTCTCTGTTTTATATCGATGTCATAAACATTGATATTATAAGTACCTGCTGTAAAAAAATAATATGACCTTTTGTTTGAACCTGTTTGAGGATAGTGTGTTCACTGCTATCAGTTTGTTAAATAATTCATGGAATGTATCATTTCATACTTTAAATTAGCCAATGAATGACAAACCGTACTTCTTTCGACTTTTGTTTATGGAATGTTGGAGGTCAGCATATCCGTTCAAAACAATACTATTCCACACCCACTGTTCTTTATAAAATTAAGCATAACCATTTTTCATGAACAGTGAATATTGTTGTTTCGTTACAAAAAAACGCGGTTGTTGTGCTATGTGGTTCTTACCGCTTCACAGTATCTTTAATGAAGGCGAAGTTATGTACAGAAGCCGCATGTGAGCAACGTATATTTTTTCACTGACATAATATGTGTTATCATTATCTACAGCACCCTGATGATGATGTGCACCCCGTTACCATTAAACTCATCACATAGATGGTGAACATCAGATCACTGCTTAAGTGGCTTTTGAATGTATTGTGCATGTTTAGTTATAATCTTTATTAAATCCTTTCCTGGAAGGCATTATTCGTCATTCTCGTGTTGTGCATTACACCATGTAGTCCGACTAGTACTGGATGATTTATGCATGATTCACTATGAGTTGCCATTTACATTGTAACGATTGCTATAGCGGAAGTGCTGTGTATAATTAAACATCCACGGATAACTGATCACCAATGTAATCCCATAATTGCAATTTATTTAGTTAATTCAAATAGGGTTATTGTCATCCTTAGTTATTATCGTCGTCTGTATTTCTCACGTGATAAAAGTCAATTCGGTTAATGAAAGCATGTAACAGCGAACCACTGCTTATTCCTGTAGATATATTATTTTTGACTTGGTTGATACTTTTGAGGTCAAACATATTAGGTAGGAATATGCAACTAGAGCCTGATTGGCATTTTATAACGAAAACTCACAACACGAGGCGGATATCAGTCATTTGATAAATAAAGTATTCATTGTGTACTAAGTGCGAATAGCGTTGATAGGACGACATAATGCACTATGACACCGGCATCGGACGATCGTATCTACTACGGAAGCCTGGATATGGATTGTTGGGGGTTTTGTTATATCTGTATATGCTAAACGGAGATATCAGCGGCATGTATATTATAATACATTTGCAATGAAAACGAATTGTCGTATCGATTTTTTGCTCATGGTATATTTTATAAAAATGTAGTTGGTTTAGCGACCATTGGAATACTTTTGAATATACAAAGTAATAATAAATAACATCGGGGTACTGGCAATGTTAATTGGTTTTTTTAAATACACTCGCTCTACGCAGAAGCATCTAGATTAATTATATTTCCAACCTGCGAACGTTGTCAACAATGTGGACGCTTTGGGAGAGCCTTTTCCTGCTAGCGTTATACATCGGGTAACACTCTCTGTGTTTACATATGAGGTCACTGGGTAACTTCTATTGCTGTGAGATATTTTAGTAAACATGATTTTTTTCGCAATGGTGTCATAAAAGAACGACAAGAGGAAATATCATTATGCCGTGCAACATTGAGCGACACATTAAAAGCATTTTTCCCTAAGCCAATTATAATCTAGAACCATAGAGAGCCGCCAGGCTGTAACTTGTTACAGTCCTATGTTATGCACCTTTTGGCAACGTTATGACGTGATGTAGCAATTATTAACCTGTAGGCTATTAAATTCCATCATTATACTAGATTAGCTGCATTACATAATATGAAAAAACGGTTTCCTTGCAAATATATTATTTGGTACCATTTTGCCTGGAACTTGGCGGGCACGAACAGAGCTCATAAAAACTCTTTTCCATATGGTGTATCCAACCTTAGGGATGTAACAGAACAGAAACAGATCCCTGTCATTCATAAGAATATTTACTCGACGAACCTTCGAAACTGAGTTATTCAATGACTTACGAAAGTTTTAAACTTGGGTGATTCTGCTATTTGGCTCTACTAACCATAAAACCTTATGGTTTGTTTTACTCCTGTATTAACGAAGTGTTCTGCCGTCTCTTACTGGCGAAGTTTTCTCCCATAGAACCCAATCCTTCGTCTTGTGAGTTTCGAAATATCCACTGTGGTATGGCTTTAATTATCTTTCTTGCATCTTCAGTCACACGAGCTAAGGATAACAAGAACTAGTCTAAGTACATTCAAGTGATTGACCATATATATTTCAAATGGAAGGAGGCACACAGGATGTCAAACCAAAGGCAGTAAAAAAATCAATAAACAACGGCTCCACACGAACCAGCAATCAACGTTACGATTATTATCTGTCAAATATAACCGACATATGCAACATTGCCTGGACAGTGACAATTCCCATTAAACATATTCTCAAACTTGCCCCCGTTTGTTTAGGGCAAACACTGAAAAGTACCTTACGACTGCTGTATAGCACAGCCAATCACAAAAAGCCTAACACCAGCTTATTTAACTATACTGCATCAGCAAATCTGCCTCAAATAATTTCTCTGGTATTTATCTCTATAGTCCCGAATATCAATATCTGCAAATAGCAAACTAACATGTGTTGCTTTTGCACGTGTACGTGGCTTGTCGAGTCAATATGGACCATTATACAGCAAAGCGTCTCACGCTTAATATGGTAAGTTGTGACCTTTTCATAGCTCGATGGTTTTGAATATAACCTGGGCAAATAGAAGCCAGATCCGCTAAGACAGATTGATGCTTAATCAGACACTGCCTACGCCTTGCAGTCATTGGAACGAATGAACGAACGGTTGGGGACAAGTTACTCTTTTAAAAAAAAACTTGTGGGAGGTAATACAGTTTACGTTTGCAGTTTGAGGAAATCACATAAGCTTCACGTGCCATCTAAACGGAGCTAGACGGGCAAAGGGAGTGTTCAATTGATCATACAATGATTTGGCACTCCACATTTAGCTCTGTTCATTTGTTCCTACTACAACGTTTACAAATTAACCCTAAACACCACACAATGGGTCAAAGCTGTGATGCTTCGAGGCTTCTGTTTCATCCAGGATGTTTAAGTTAATGATGGGCGTTATGCAAAAATACGTGTACTTTCAAGAATTATTGAACGATGAGTTATGTCCGTTTCGATCATACTGAGGCTAACATTAAAATGTGTTCATTGCTTTTCTATGATGTAAATCTCTTTGTAGTAGACATGCAACGGCGTACGTAGTCAGTCTGTTGAAACAGTCACAGCTGTTCACGCTTGTGTTTTCAGGCATATATTATTCATTTTATATGTGGATATTGATTCGCAGGTATAGCGCGCATATATAAATAGGCAGTTGACCCTATGCATACATTATTGTTTTAGCGTCCGAAATGGGACACTTATAGCGTGCTTTCCTAATAGCCACATCGCCGTACAACTTGAAAGTAAGCGTTTTACAACTTACTCATGTTCTTTAGCTTGAAGGACAGCGAAGGATCCTTATATTTCATATTTGTTGTAATGAGTACAATAGCGCGTCACTAGTGGCTGAAAATCCTTCGTAGCCAGTCTTGTTAAATAGACACTGTGGTTCACGCAGGTGTATTAAAACATAAATCATTCAGTTCACATGTGAATATCGTCTCACAAGTGTAGCATGCATATATGAATATATATATGCGTACATAATTTCATTGGGTGTCCGAAATGTTTAACTTGTGGCATAAATTTACAATGGCCAAAATACTGCAGGAAACGCGCAATACAATATTCCTTGGTGAAACCATTTTAAAATACGACGATCTTTATGCAATCGTTATGGGCATTATTGACAAGATGTACCTTTGTTCCAACCGTACTTTACACGGCCTGTTGGGTGGAGCTTGGAAAACGAGTACGCTACACTAATATAAATAGTGTCTTTTACAGTGGGTGTTGTGTTGGGAAAAAAAGATGCACACGAATCATGTGAAAGATAGGTAAGTTGAGTGGCAGAGCAGTGCCTTGGGATTGCCTGTTCAAAATCACAGATTTACTGTATAGGCAAGGACGATTAACATCGAGCTATACAACTAACTGCGTGTCTTACCGTTGGAACAGTCCTTCGCGTGCCACTGACTCATGAACAAAGCGGGAAGTTAATTGTTATCACATTAGCGCTATCTCAGTAACTGATCATTGAACATATATCATTGCGCGGACGGATCTCACCAGGTTTGAAATATTTTCTTGTTCCGTACTTTGTCATGTGTCTTTGGTCTGTGTCTGTATAATATCGGGAACGCGAAGCTAAAATCAATACAATCAGCCTATGAAAAGGTCACTACTTACCTTTTAAACCGCGAATAGTTTCGCTGTTTGAGGGAAAATATTGATTACCCAAGCTACGTGCAAATGATGAAGCAACACATGTTCGTTAATTATGTGTCAATAATTGATTTTCGGGACAATTCTAAATGGTATTTGCAAGATACCATTTAATGCAGACCTGTTGATGCAGCTTCGTGAAATAACTCGGTGTTAGACCAGTCGTGCTTGGCTGTGCCATAGAGCAGTCGACAGGTACTTTGCAGAAAGTTGGGGACAGCTACATTTCAGTAAGTCAGATATGTTTTCAGCCAACAATCCTGTCTTAGCTGATTTCACTACGGATATTCATCATATTCATGTTTGTCATAATTCTTGCAATGCACTGCACTAGTGAATCGGGGAAGGGTACAAATTCGATTTCCAATATGTGTCGGCAGCGATAAATCTATTGCATACATACGCTTTAATGACCATAGACAAGGCGATCTATATATAATTCGTTTTCTTTATCATGACTCGGATATTTTGGTTAGTGCATAATAGCCCCATTGTGCAGATTATGAGTCAAATGAGAAACGGCACAAGATCCCTGACTGCCGTTACATTGACCCTGCTATCGTTTTACCTGCTTTATGCGTCACATGAAACCTTGACAATAACAGAGGAGAATGTCGGTGAGCATTAAGTATAATGAATTAGCAATAATATAAAGTTTACCACGACGACGGTAGTGTTTTTGCCCCACAACATACTAGTAAAATGCAAATGTGTTGGATCTAATCGGCACTCTCGGCGCCTACTTTAACTTTTGACAGATATTAATCACAGCGTTAATAGAGTAATCTTGTAGAGCCGTTCTCAAATTTATTGTGATATGGCACCCAGCTTAACAGTTTCGGGGTGGCTGCCATCCCTTTGTATTCCATATTGTCAATCAAGTGGCTATACTTAGACCCGCTTATTGCCTTTTATTTTAAGCTCCTGTGACAGAAGATGCAAGAGAAGAAATGAATGCCAGACATCAGTTGATCCTTGAAAACACACCAGACGAAGGAAAACACCAACAACATGGGAACGGATTGGCAACAGCCTCACCAGTTAAAGCAACGGTCCGCCAAACAAACATAGCTGCCGAACACTCAGGCGATTCGAGGGTAGAAATCAACAAAAAGGTTATTAAGTACACCTCGGCAACTCCTACTTCTCTGAGCAACTGGCTAGTAGAGCAAAAGAGCAGGATCTCGCATATTGAAAACTTGTGTAAGTCATTGAACTACTCAGCTTATAATTTTCGTCGAGCCAATATTCTTGTGAATGACAGAGATCAGGTCATGCTCTGTTACATCCCTAAAGTTGGGTGCACCACATGGAAAACAATATTATCAACGTTGGGAAATGGAAACAAAACACTAGAAATCCACGACTTTATATTCATTCATCCAAAAATGTTGGCTACCATTTTCTTCGTAAAGATGAACTTGACTCGAAGGCAAACTACACTAAGTTCATGTTCGTGCGAGATCCCAAGGAACGGCTTGTTTCACTTTACAGAAGCCTGTCTTACATTAAAATGAGAAGATTAAGTCCCAATTGTACTTTCGAACGATTCATCAATTACGTTTTGCATGGCCCGTACTTAAATGAGCATTATGACCCATACCAGGTACTTTGTGAACCCTGCAATTATCATTTTGATTTTATCGGAAAGTATGAGACATTCCAAGAAGATTCGCAAAACCTTCTTCGTCACCAGTTCAACAAAACTATGGAGGAAGCCATTTCGTTTGTTCCGTTGTTAAACTCAAGCAACGGTACAACATCGGATTTGATCACAGATCAATTGTGGGCAACCATACCAGACCCTTTACTTGAAGAGTTTGAGGCAAAATATAGCATAGATTTTGAGATGTTTAATTACCAAAAGAAAGGAAAAGACACTGCAGTTGACGCATTACACAATGATGCCACTCGGTTAAAAGGTGCCCAAAAATATGACATCCATCTGAATGTGGATTATTAATTGCAATCCGCCAGGATTTTATTACAGCTGAATGTGGCAATACGGCTTTGTCGTACACATCTGTATGTACGGCTACGATTGTGTAATGATCACGTCACAATAACATGGGCACAGTCTATTTCATAAATAAACACTCCCGTTTTACACTTTCTATCTTGCAACAAATGTATACAACCAATTTATCATAGAAATTTTTATATTTTCTTTTTAATCGGAAAACATGTTCATACCAATAATTTTATATGCATTTGGTTACGGACCGAACGACTATCAGATATGTAAGAAGAGCTCGTATACCACCATTTATCCATTCTAACAATATATGACCCAAGTTCTTTTTACAATTCCGTTACAATGTATTATGCCATTTAGGCATGCTAACTTTAAAGACCAGTCCAACTATATTCATAAAGAACTATTATTCAGCAAACGTCATGATATCCTTCTATAAACTAAATATAAACATTAGGGATGGGATTGCACAGCGGACATCGTGTGACTGTTCGAGAGAAGAAAACTGTTGAATAATATTTGCAATACGAGAAGCAACGATCCTGATATTTTGCTCAACAACTTCAACTCAAACTTTGTGTTTAACTATTTCACGGACTAGGCAATGGAACAATCGACGTTTTAGTGCTGTAGCAATGTCATAACGCGTTAAGTTAGAAAATCAATAATAAAATGAGAGGGATGGGTTGCTACCATACACAATCGTTGTATATTTCGTTCTCAGAGAGTAATGAAAAAGCTTGGATCATAATGTATTTATGGTCTGGTCTGTGGACAAGGGTACATTAAAGGGACCAATTTCTGCCATCCAGGAAATTTTGTATGCGCGCGACCATAACCATCATTTGTCTACTACCTGTAGCTAACGACGAATGAATCATTAATGCTCCTGGTATTCCTTTTTAAATGGTGGGGAAACAACAACACGTTCATTAAAGTTCATAGACTTACGATATATGGCTTTGCACTACATCATATCACTGCTGCAAAACACACAGAAAATTAGCGAAAGACTGGACCCGCTTGATCGGGTGAGACAAGAATAAAATGCTACAAGAGAGGAGGCAACATATACAATGGCGAATGATTGCACGGTTGTTCCGATCGTATTTCGAATGATTCGTAGAGTCTGGTGTTGTGATCTAGACGATTGATTATATCGCTCTTCAAAATGAATAATGTTTGCCAATTCCCCCATATCGGATTGATTATTAGCTTATGGGCAATGCACTACTACCAAGTATAACTGATCGTGTGTGTCGGTTTATTCGGGTGAGTATCTATTGTATATACCTGTGCCCGAAACCCGGGCTTATATCCATTTGATATTATTACAACTTAGGTTGATGTTATTACAAAATAGGATGACATAATTTTCTTGTCGCTAAGGGAAATATTTTTTTTTTTTTAGCGTAGGTTTGCAGTAATCTAATGAGGCGTAGCAGTGATGTTGCAATGCCAAATGTATTTGAGAATATCGAAATGAAGACAAAACAAAACGGAAATATTTACCTTACGGCTTCTTAAAAAGGGGCAAACCTGCTTCAGACATTTATGTGTTAAGTACTAACAGCTGTATAGTTATAAAAGCGTTACTTTTTTCGAAACAACTATGATCATTTTTCGGACGGGGAAGTATAAGTTATAAGAAGTTGCACTATTGACCAAATAATCCTCTTTAGTAGCCTTGCACATACAGCGACAGCATCAGTTCTTTTGTAGGACGCATTGATTATTATGGCCCCGCAATGGATCTACATGGCAATCAGTTATTTACTGCACTTGCAAAATATAAATTTACGTCAAAGACCATGAGACGTTATTGTTAAATCAAATTGCTGTTAATCCATATGGTAATGTAGGGGTAATAAAGTGGTTTACTCGACAATCAATATTCTTCAAGAGATATTTGTTTTTAATTTTTTCTTGGTAACCTTGATATATTAAGAGCAAATTCTACGGTGCAGGAAATTTGGCAATATACATGATATACATGATCAGTCGTTTGAACATGAGACTGATTTTTTTCTCTTTTACATCGGTGTAGTGCTCTATTTATGCATTTAGGAGCAGCCATTATCGAATGTCAAGGCAGTAAGCCTAAACAAGGCAATAACGCCATAAGATTGACGCCCATGTGTGTAACAACGATGGCAATATGTGCTGCAACGTTGCGTGCGAGGGAGAATACAACGCCACGCGGCATACATAGGTTTGCTGGTAATGATAGCCTATCATTGCTAGGTCGAAATATTTATCATCTACCATATTGTTATCACTTTGTCGTACACAAATTAGGTGAGGTGTAATACCGCAAACTAATATTGAATGAGTCGTTAACAAATGAACAAGAGCTTTTGCTTCAATCAGTGGAATTGCTTATTTTCGAATCTTTCATTTTATTATGTAGGTCGATGAATTGCTTGTTATCATTGATGTAATACACCTCTTAAAAGACTATTCAGATAGAGAATACATTCATTTTACATTACTCACCACACCTGTTTCTTCCATTCTTCCATCTGTATTTTTTAGTATGCGATGATACTTTCATGTCAATGAATATTTAGCAGAAATAAGCAAAGGAAAGCGTCCGTGAACAGATAATGTCTAGAACTTGTATATGAGTTAATACCGAATTATCATAACGGACAACTATGGTTCGGTGTGGATGCCAATACATTCGACTACGTTAGCCTCCAGTATGATTAACAATGTTCGCTAACGGCTATGTGACCTAGACATTAAGCGGGATCTAAATATCGCACTGCCCAGAGACGGTACGTCGTTTCATGAGGTATATTACGCATATTTCTATTGATTTAATTTATATTAGCTTAATAATAGAGTATTGACTACCATATGCACTGCCTGTCTTATGTGGTGCAACAATATTTCTCCCCTTAAATCCTCTTTCTCTGCTTTAGCAAGCCGGATATATTGTTTTGTTCGCGCTTGTCTATATTTAAACTTGACACGTGCAAGAGGTGGCATACAATAAACTGTGCATCTCTGTTACTCATTGTACGTGCAGGTACGTGAGGATGACAAACACTCATTTACACATCATGCATTGGTTGTCTTGGCATAATGCGCCATATGTGTTCTTCACTTTCATGACGCAGAAAAACAGCATTAATTGAGGGATAAACTTTTCAGAAATGCTTATTCATATATTATATGTATGGTAAATCGTAGCCTTGATGAAACTAAAGCTCTCAGGCTTGTACATAATGCTGTAGTCGCTGAGCAGTACCAACAACATCATCAACCAACATTCTTGGTGTCTTTTAAAGGCACACTGAACAGCGTGAATAGTCAATCGCGGGGGTATTTACACTCTGCATTATCACGTCTTTACTAGATATCCGATATCTATAAAAAGTAATGTCTACAGTCATTTATTTATGAATGGTCAATAAATATATCCCAGACATGCCATACAGGATTGGCGTCACGACTTTCGTTCTTGAATAAATGTAAAGAATAGTTTGCGCACTATGCACTTATTCCTCGTCATTTCTCACATAACGTAGCAGTAGATCAATCATGTTTCCTGAATTAGACCTAACAAGCTACATCAGTTGTACTACATCAAAATCATGTGCGTCATAACATTTATGACCTACTCCATAAAGAATGACATCATCGGGTTGAATAATGACATCGTCGGGAAATCCGTATGACTGCCATAGTCAACTCAAGTGGAGCCAATTGATGATTGCTTTCGTTTCGGATTGGCAAGTAATCAATTCTGAGTCAGCCTTCCCCTTTCAGTATTTGTAGCGCCTCCCAGCCTAGAGTACTTTAATGGCAACGGTTTTTGCAGTAAGTGGTCTCTTAATTTGCAATTGCGAGTCTGTGGCAGAATTGTATGTCTCAAGAGATGCCATTGAAACGAGACAATCAATGATATTTCTGATTGCCTTTCCACAGATTTCTGTCTCCGGGTAAAACACCCTAGTTATGTAATGAAAGATTCGCAGAATACCTGAATTCTCTAGACGCTACGATAATTATGAAGCTGCAGTCGATCGATCGATTTCGTTTGTGGCGTCCAGCATATGGAATTGTAGAATATATGAAAGCAATTTTTGCACACGATGTTGAAAAATGATGACCGATTCATAAGGCGCTATAACACGCACAGACACAGAAACGCTATGTTAACAGTTATTACATATGATCTATCAAACGCGTTTTATGCAGTGTACATAATTTTGTTGGTGCATTGGATGTCACCCATGCTGTTATTGATTATATGGTTGCTGTATTTTCTCGTTGTATCATGTTTCCCCCAGTAATTAGACGAAATATTCGAACCAAGTAGTATAAAAAATTATAGTGATTGATGCGATATTGTACACATCAATGCACTAATGTTTAATTATGTGGATGTCAATCGGATATTTGAATATGTACATTGAAGTCCTTTTGCAAATGGGAACATTGCAATTAATAACATGAAAATTGCTGTTTGTATGTCTGCATTTCGCCAATCGCCGGTCTTTTTTCCCAATCCTCGGCTGTAACGTCCCTGAATACGTGAGTAATCATCAAACGCCAATCTAATCACAACTACATGGATGGTAATAGGAAGCAATCAGAACTACACAAAAACGCGTGTGTCCCAGTTGAAGACGACGTAATCACTTGCAGTCTGGAATCATAATGCTGTACACGTAAATTGATCAAGTGCAATACACCATGAGAAATGCGATTCTCTTCCGTAGTTTCTAGGAAACATATCCCATTTAAATGTCGAATTTAGGATGCATTCAGTTTCTATAATTTTATTCTCTATTTCATTATTTTTACCAGCATTAGAAGTCTAGCTTCTTTCAGACAAAATGTATCTTCTAAATAAGTCATATGCAAGTCTTGAATTAGGATTTTCTGTCACCTCTTTGTATGAGTTGTAAAGCATAGCTTATCGTGCCATTGATTCCGTAAAATATGCCAACAATAAAATATATTTATTTCTATCATTCTAGTTACACCTTCGAATTGTAAGAATAATATGTTGTTGTTTTGTATAATATTTGTCTTCTCAAGCTTTTCCGGAACGCAAGTTTACCCCACCTTTGGGTAAGGCTTAGATATTATTATTTGTCCTTCTATTGCGCGATCTTTTTACTTCAATTCACCAACACGGTTTGCAGGTGTACAGGTAAATGAAGGACTCCGTTTCCAAACCAAAGTTGGTTTATTTTCTATTCCAATCCACAAGCAGAACACAAGGTAGAAGTAAGTGAGTCTCTTTTGAATCATATCTTGAAGTTGAAGAGAGTCAGTCTCTTTTGGAGTCTTGCTGTCTTCCTTCTGACTTCTGTGAGACTTCTGTGTGGGTGCGCGTTTTTGTTGTTCTAATGTACGCTAGGATTGGCTTAACCGACTTCATATAAAGGAATGGATACTAGAGCTACCTCCCCATACAACGCATTCCGATGGTATACATCATTCCCGGGGATTCTGAGGTGAAAGGGATCCTGAGGTGAAGGTAATTGCATGGCAGATAAAACACAGCCAATCGTTGGGATAGGGGGTTGAAAATGCTAAGAAAACAGCACTCACAATACCAAGGTCAGACACAAAGGAAAAACATTACTCCCTAGTAACTTCAGGAACATTCCCTGGTAACCAAGATGAGTAATCAACTGTGCAGATAAAATAGATCTACATATAGCAAACAAGCATCGCGCTAAATCCTGCCCACCAATCTCGTCCTAAATTACTTTCCTAACCGGCAGCCTATATTCGTCATAAATATAGATAAATAAATTACTTCGAACCACCCCCCCCCATTATTAAGTACGAAATCCCATAAACAAATCACAACCTGGAAATCGGTTACAAAGTTCTATGTTATATTCGCTTTCTTCCTCCCGAACGCAAACCAACTTTCGTTAGAATAATTCGACCAACCATTGATAATGAGCTTATGGATAATGCTTGGTTTTGATTTGTATGAGCAGTCTTTTGTTTGAGATAGAAGCAGGTATACGAAGAGTGCATGTCACCTCTAATTGTATATCAATGGCAACGGCAACGGAATATTCTCACAAATTCATGCTGCTTTCATCATTGTTCTAGTATGCACTAAATATACGTAAACTCCAAGGTATATACATCCTGGAAGTCTTCTCGAGATTGCCTGCGCAATCTACCCTAATAGTATTCTTCGTTTCAGGAAGCAATGTGTAGAGATTAGAGTATTCGTCAACCATTGATTATTAACTAACCGACCTTCTTTTATTCATTGAAACCTTACTGCCCAACGAGTAATAATTCACTAATTCTCTGTTGCTCATGAAATCCTTAAGAAATCAATCACCCACCGGGACACCGTGACCGCAAAGTGCGAATTGTGTTGATAAGGGCTAGTTTATCTAATCACAGAAAATCGAGAGCATGAATCCATTGGACAGGTTCCCAGATAGTGAGAACTTGCATATTTCATACAATAAGTGCCAAACACACTCTTGAAGGTTATATTACGTGGCACAGTTTTTTTCAGTTGGATATTAAGGAAACATCGGCTCAAGGCGCCACACTAGTCTGTGTTCAATACTTCAGGGTTTAATCTTCATGACGACCCCTTGTTTTCTGCTTGACCCATAATCGCAAGTTGTGTGACCAGGATTGGCCTTATTTTCGCGCAGTCTGGCTAATGAATACTCCATTATGGCTTTAGCCCTGATACGCCCTCACCGTCTTTCCTTTCTATCCTCGGTTTATGTGAGTGTTCATCTACATTGCTGAGGTCGGACTGCGTCAAATGCGTAGCACCAACGACATATTCAATCTAATTGCTCGGATTATACAGAAATTGATTCAATTCCAATAATACTCATCACTTGTAGTGTTTTATAGATTGTTGCTTTATTGATTAATGAAGTCAATAATAGTAAATCATTCAATTGAACCGTGATATTAAATACATATTCCCTATTTGGTTTTGTATGTAAATTCCTTGGTCATTCATAATTGAGAAAGTGGTTAAAAAAACTTAAACGGCCCGTTCAGCACATCATAGCCTATTCAGAGGTCGCCGATTCCACCACTTACTATTGTTGATATCCTACCAGTATAACACTCCTCATACTGACAAAGCCATCGTCGCTATAAATATGCACAATACCACTCCATATTCGGCCAATATACATGCACGAACACTATAAGCGATACAGAATATAAACGCGATCTCTTAAGGTTAACAGCCACTAGGGATATTACAGTTTTCAATGCCTGAGTGATATGCATGTCTCAATACCGAGCCCAACCACATCTCATCGCTTCTGATATTGGTGCCATGAGTAGCTTAGAGCGGATGAATCTATCAGCTTCGATTGTGGTAAACTTAGTACAAGCAATGTGGGTTTCATAGAAAGGTCGCAGCAAGAACGACATGCTATTATTTATCTATCATAGCATACGTATGTACTCCATATAGGGGTGAGCATGCATGCTGTATGATTAGCTCACCCATTGCATTGTGTGGGCAAAGTAGTTTGTATTGTTAATACCGGTGCTAATAATCGCATCTAATTGCATTGGAACCGAACAGAGACACATCATAAACACAGGCAAGTGTTTGATAAAGTAAGCAGGTTATGTGAATAACAGTGCATTGCATCATACACTGAGGGTGTTGAATTGTTCCCTATATGGAGGTAGCATGCGGTCGCGTGATAGCGCGCCCACCTGATAAACGCTAAGAACAATTCGATTCACGTCACGTCATAATGCTCGGTGATATTAAGGTAGGTTGCGTTCATCATTTAGGAGAAGTCACGTAGAGTTTTAGATGAGAATGTATGTAGTCGGACGTCTAGGGCTCTTGACAGTAAACAACACAATTCTAATGACTACTAGTTTCCGCAGTATAATTTCATTGACAGAAGACCCGATATGTTTTTGAATCCCATTCAGGCGATATGAATCTACTCCACGAGTACGCTAATCTTCAAAGGGGGCCGAACCTGCGAGAAAACTGCCAAACCTAAATGTATTAATTGAACATTATCAGGAAAACATGGACTTGCTCCCCAGCTTCACCGTCCTTAAAAATGGCAAGGCGCGAAAGCAAGCATCCCTGAAAGGATCAAATTGATCGCTGAGCGCCACACATTACAGCAATTCCTTTTGGTACTGCAGTTAAAGTTATTTTCTGGGGCTTCATTTGATCGGATTGATATCCAAATCAAGATTAAAACATCATCATTAATACAAAATGGAAGGCAATTGGAAGTTAGCTTTTTTATGATCATAAAACCGATAGATTAACAGTGATTGAAACATCATATGCTAAGTGATAATGTGGTATGTCATCACATTATCTTATTCCATACAATGTAACCACCACGCAGTCCACACTATATGATACGTGAACTTTTACGGCTAACAAGAATTGATCCCAGACTAAGTTACATATTGAAAGCATACTTCCCACTCATATTTTACAGTATGTTATTTCTAACATTTCTCTGGTTGTTCTTCCGTACCATATGATCATTATTATAGCTGAGAATATAAATTCTTATATAAAATTGCGGCATCATCTGCTCCGGATTTCCACTGATGGTGAACAAGGGTTTTTTTTGCCGAGGCAAAACTTCCAAAAGGGGTGGTATTTCACTCATAAGATGTTTACCAAACACCTACAATCAAAACCGCAAGTTTGGGGGGCGCATGATTTTTAAACCCGAAACGCTAAAACGCTAAAACGCTAGAACATTGTTACCTGCGATTCGTAACCTACCCTCCTATCAATATTTCATTCTTTTACCCGTTTGGTGCACAGATAAATTGTATCGTTTTTATCGAATCGAACTTCGAGTTTTATCCAAATTTGTCCCCGACGAAAGATCCTAAATGATGTAATAATCGTAAAAAAACCTGATTTGTTTGACTTGCTGTCACCTGGAGCTTTTGGGGAAAAAAGTGTTTGGACTGCGCTTGCACCTGCGCAACTTTACATCTTATGCAGATCCTAATCGTAAACATTGCAACATTTCACTTAGCCCTGTTTTCATACAACAGGTACATTGAACAAAGCAATTACATCCAATGTCCGTTTCTCTTTAGTTTTCCTATATCTTAATGTGTATTTACAGACGTTCCCCCCTCTTGTCTATTATTTCGAAAGAAACATGCGTCCATTTGCTAAAAGGGCGAGTGATTTGTACTACAAATAATGGGATCAGGCAGTATTTTTTTGTCCAGTTCAAAATGGCGACAACAAAA
>CM067356.1:71308886-71351849 GCA_034190875.2 Urechis unicinctus
TACTGCAACGGCAATAGCTCAGTATGTTTGTACGCGTTTCTGTGTCATGTCAGGTGTCAGGATCTGTTTGTATATTCGCGAGCGGTGTGTATACCATCATCCTTCCATTTCTATGATACCGCTTGTATTAGCTGCATGTATTTGCTTCCTCAAGCTATATTGCTGAAAATGTGCTCAGAAGAGTGGGTGCCTTTAATCTTATATTTGGAAGAATTTGGAAGAGGCTTTCTTCCCAAATACTATCGCATTGCAACCGGGAAAGTGTTTGGTGCACGCACTGG
Organism: Urechis unicinctus; assembly: GCA_034190875.2. Taxonomy (NCBI): domain Eukaryota; kingdom Metazoa; phylum Annelida; class Polychaeta; order Xenopneusta; family Urechidae; genus Urechis; species Urechis unicinctus. Next base: position 71,309,168 of record CM067356.1, read on the forward strand.
ATGCGTATAGATAACCAGGGGATTAACGACTACTACGGCCTAGCCGCAATCAATTACGATGCCTAATAACCGATAATTGAAGAACAAATTAACGTCTTATATTGTCAGGTTGAAATAATGCCCAAAATTTTGCTTTGTATTAAAAGTTGGTCTCAAAAGCTATGGTGTTTACCCAACCGACGCATGCGCTATTAAAAGGGGGTTGAGAATTTGTATATTTGTTATAATTGGTACAATTACCATGCATAACATTTATTGAATCAACGATCATCGATTTCGCAGATACTTTTTACTCTAAGTGTTTAAGCATAATTGCCCCAAGTGATGTTACTGGTTGTGTCTATGCGATCAGTCAACATATAATGAATCTGTCACCTAAGATGAATCATTCATTGAGAAATTTTAGTGACGTCAAGAATGTTGCCTTCGTAGTGACCTTTTTGAATTGATATCAAAATGGCGATCAATCAGTCCGCATTTATGTTGTATTTATTCGGCAGTAGCACAAGGTACTTTTACCGTAAATACACACACTATTTTAACTGTCGTTGTTGTCTTAGCTTATAAGACTAATATGTTTTCTTCTTTATACGTGTATATCCTATTGTAAATAAGATGGTGGATTGAATTTAAATGTTTGCACGCGTGTATAATAAATCGGGGAACAATAATCGGCTACAAGAAACTGTGTCACTGAATGAGAAACAATTCCAAAACCATTTTAGGTACATACAAATTAAACTTCGTTAACAAGCTTTGGACAGTAATATCATAAATACGCTACTGGGATAATACTACTGGTCATGACGTCACCTAAGGCAATCCTGTTGGGGTAGTTTGAGAGCCCCTGAAAATGACACGAAAGGCAACCGCTGCAGGTTTAAGTCGGCATTGAAATCGACCTCTTCTCTGAGTACGCTACAGTGTATGTTCGCATAGTCACTGGCGCTAAAGCCACACTCGCATTTTTGTGACGTTTATCTGGCGGTAACACGAGGTTTTCGCGTTTACCGTAAATACATTTGCTACTCTAACTTACTATCGATGTTGTTTTAGCCTAAAAGACTAATATGTTTCTTCTTTTATACCTTGTTATTTACTGTGAAAAACATGGGGGATTGAATGAAAATGTTTGTACGTGTGTCTCATATATAAGGGAGCAATAGTCGGTTGCCAAATATTGGTTGCTGCATTTTTATCATAACGCTACCGACGTCTGTTACCGATGTATCATAACCACAAACGAGCCCGTCAATATTAACGTCATAACGATCTAGCAAATGGTTTTAAGGGAGAACAAGGGATGTAGTCACTGTGCCACTAAATGAGAAACAATCCAAAAATCACTTTAGATGCGTTAACCTTTAATTACATCAACAAGCTCTCGACACTAATATCATAAGCTGGGATAATATCACTGATCATGACGTCAGTTAAGGAAATCACCCTGGGGTAGTTTGGGAGCCGCTGAAAATTACACCAAAGGCTACCACTGCTGGTTCAATTCCGCATTGAAATCGACCTCTTCTCTGTAAACATTGCAGTGTACGCTTGCAGAGTCACGGGCGCTGAAGCCGCACTCTAACAATGTAATCCATTGGATTGGACAGACGCAACACACTATATCGATTCTTGTAGCGAAACTACCCGATAAATCATGTTTATATATATACAAAAAATTATGCATTTCAACCGTTGTCTGATAAATCAGATAAGGCGTGATACTGCATACGCTAGCCAGTAGTCGTCAGCTCTGTCGTCCAATAGCACAAGAGGCAAAGTTCGAATCAGACAGTGACAGATATTTCAGAGCACATTTGGTTGTGTTCTGCTAAACTCCCTTAATATATTATATAATATATTAAGGCCATGGTAGAAAATACCCATTGTTTTCGAACACCTGCTATCTCCCTTAATATGTTTAAATCAATGTAGACAATACCCATTGTTTCCGAACACCTGCTATCTACTGCAATCTAAAAGAACAGATATCAATCCAAAAGGATATCTTAACTATTAATTATTACTGCAAGACATATATAAGACTACATAGTGATGTATGTGACAAAATATATAATTTCCAAGGCCCTGTAAATTCGTACTGGGGAAGAATATACCAATCGTAAATGGTTGCCGTGTTTAGCTAGTAACATTAACTTTTCGATTAAAAGTCATCAACAGAGAAAGTTGCCTGACGAATTATCATGTGCCCTATCACGTTCCATGCCTACGTCGCCGCAAAAGATAAGTACAAAGTAGCATAGCTGGTACAGTTTTCTTCATCGTTGAGGCAGATAACTGTTGAATGTCAACATTACTAGAAAAATGCTCATGCATGTTTCCGAAAAACAACGTTAATTTCATCAAAAGTTTTTTTAACAACAGTAAACAAATGTTTAGTCCATCGATATTTGCTTTTGTTATGGAATGGCAATATTTCTATATCTAGTATTTTTGCCCCCTCTTTTAGCCAAACAATCCCTTCCCACTTTAAAATATTCATTTACTGTGTCACCTTTTAGGCATTGGAGAGATTAGCGACTTGCCATTCAATAGCGGGCTTTTGGCAAGTTTATCAGCTCATGACAGGAAATGCAGAGCTTGAACTGATTTGTACATTACTCTCTGAATATTTGTCAGCCATAGAGACAAACCTAGCTACTACAAACACCTAACATCTATAGGCACAGCGATAATTCATGTTGCGCCGTTGTTTCGAATCCTACCAAGAGTCAAAGCCCCTAGGAGGAGCTTCGCTTTTTCCACTTCAACATACGGATCGAGGCCTCGCCATTATATTAATCAAATGAGTAGGAGTGCATGTGTGCACGTTTAGGCACGTTGCAAGCGATGGTGGGTGTATAAATAACAGAGTCCTTATGGCGGCACACTGAGGAGCATTGTGCCTTGTTGTATGCATTTGTCCTGTATTGCGTGGCAGGTGGGCGATTATTTCGGCGTATGAAGTGCTGTCGCATTCAGCCTATCTCTTGGTGCATTGTACAAGTGCTTCATCAGAGACTATTTGCATCCGGCAAGGCCTTATGACATTTATGCATCAACTTTCTAGGCTTGACCAGAAAGCTGATACACCCTTCATTAACAGTTACAAAAAGACATGTTGAAGGATAACATTTGCGTTTGACCACGCAAGCACTCTAATTGTTTGGTTGCGTTATATGTTTCAGTTACCGATTTAAGATTGATGTGGCCGTTATTTGCCAAGGCTTACATATCTGTCGTCCAAACAATTAACTGTTAGTGGTAGTTGAATTATGTACTTACTTTACGAGGTTTGAGTTAGCTCTGGTTGGTTGCTTGTTACTTATTACATCTATATTACCCGGCGTTGTTAAATCATATGTTGTCTGTCGCCTGTCACATTCTGATTGTGTATCATTGAGCGTTGAAGCCACGCAAATTCTACCCGATTACTGTAAGGGGATGTACTTAAAGGTAGCTTACCATCTCAGCCTTTAGCAGCGTGATATGTCACAGCCGTGTTGGGCTGGGCGTGTAGTGGATGAGTGAAAACACCCGACAAGACCTTGGTAAACTCGCATTGCTGCCCACGTGTTTAAAACAATAACTTAGTTACACAAGGAGCATGGGGTCCTAAACAATCACCATGCACCTATCTGGTCAAATGTCGTGAGATTGTACAGGAATTGCTTGTTTGAGAAATGATCATAACAGTCCATGGACACTTCATTTGATATAAATTTACAGCCCATTATTTGATTAACCGTACTTGCTAGCACTCGCATAGGTCATGTGACATGTTGGCAAGTTTAACAACAAGCCAGGGTACGATAAAGGAAATCTAATATATGCATACTATCTTCGTCCGAAACCTTTAGGCTTATCACTACGAGCAGACAAGTCACGCGACTGGGAGAATACTGCTGCTCATATTAAAATCATAAGAGATACGTGCGATGTCTAGAAATGTATTAACAAAGCGTACCTGTAGTACTTGGGTCCGTTGGCAGTGATTTGGTAAATAAATAACGTTGCTACATAAAAGAAGAATATTTCCAGCAGAGTGCCTGTTCTTCATTGATGAAAGGCATATCCTATAGGGAAAAGTTCTCAGCATGGTCCCTATTTTGTACTTCAACACCACAACGAGTATCGCAGTGACATAATACGTGGTTTGCCATCCCGTATGTTAAATTTTGTGCAGCCATAATTCAAGCGTAAGTGCTGATGGTACGACGAAATTGATGATTGGAGAATATTGTCTACAAAATTGAATGTGATTGACGAATTTTACTCAACAAGTGGCTGCTGTTAGATAAAACGTGGTTCAATTTAAGAACTGCTTGTTCAGGGGATTGTCACATATACTGATGCAGTACAAGCTTTGAAATAATGAATTGACCCAAACGTGAAAGAATATATAAAAGTAAGTGTCTTGTGGCAAAATGTGGCATATTTGTTGCTTTTCCAATACCAATTAGTCTTCTTCTATCAAACTATTCCAAGGGAAACAAAATGCTTCACCTTAGATTGGCACTTTGTGTCTGTCATTTCAATTGCAATAGAATATATTTCTTCCTTAATTAGTGCGAGGCTAGTGTAAACATGAAATGACTATCCTATACCAATTAGTCATTGTTTGTTTTCGATTTCAAATTCAAAATCCATCCATTTTGACAATGCAATGAAGTTGAATTTGGCTATGACTAACTGTTAATTTATCAAACACATTAGATATATCATCGTCAGGAGCCTTGCTGGATGCTAACTGTTTCTTATAATTGCAGTTTCAATGATCAAAGCGAAACGCTCAACCGACTGCAAATTTGAAAGGTTTTACTCACGGAAGAATTCTTTACGCGGCGGCTATTATAGACCACCTGTGGCACATTGCCATTGGGTGTTTGCCATTAATATTGTGCTATTTATATTTTCTGTAACAGATATAATTGATATGTCCTTATCTTGCATATATGCAGTTGTGCTCTATCGATCTGCATAAATATACATATTTATATATATATATATATATATATATATATACATACACACACACACACACACACACACACATATACATATATATATATATATATATATATATATATATATATATATATATATATATATATATATATATATATATATATATATATATATATATATATATATATATATACTCAATAATGTCAAATTCAAACAGATGCAGTCATAACTGATACAAATGTTGTGCTAGGTTAATTAGTTTAATTGGTTGCTTTAATGGGGCCGTTGTTGAAGATCATATCATTTTCATCCAAAATGTGTAGCACCCTAACATAATGCACGCATAATAGTCAATAAAGCGTCGTCGCTATGCACCTTCGCATTAATCTGTATTTGGCAAATATAAATACTGAGGATGCCATTTATCTGGGAACTAAATTCACGCAAATAAAACAGAACATATGGTCCAACTTTTCAGTTACACGCTATTTTCAAGACAACAGACAATAGAAGAAAGCAGTCTCGGGTTTAGAAGCCAGAATGGATATTACTAGAAAAACTATACACTAATGCGTATGTATCATACCGTTTTCATTAACTGATTAGGTTTTTTTCGTCCTTCATTGGTATTTTGAAATAATAGGATTGGCATCAAATGTACACCGTATTGCATAGACCATATGATCAATCATATACCTGCACAATATTTATCATGTAACGCAGTTAAGTCGGTATTAGTAGGAATCTGATTTCTTTGTAGATGAAGTTTCCGAATGGAGAAAATAGTGTATAAATCTGTCTAATAAGTAACATTTAAAATATCAAGGGGTATTCTTCCGCCTCACAAATTGCAATCAACCGTTTGAGTTATTGTTAATATATGTCACAATGCTTCTTCAACAGGATGTAAGGCTGGAACTGCGTAATATAACAATCACTGCGTGGGCGTCACGAGCCTCTAACATTCATGGTGCTCGACATATCACTCACAGTTTGGGCGATCCACCGCATATGTTGCTCAACCTATCTTTAAATTAGTGGCTCTTGCATATTTGACTGCCTGGTTGGCAGAGAACTGATCGATAGATCATTCAGAACGCTATATAAAGACATCAATGTTCTATAAAACTGATAATAGTTAGATATAGCTCGTAGATATCTAAATGTCTTAAAACGAATATTCAAAAATGTACGGTTTTTTCAAGATTCCGTACGCAGGCCTACGGTTAACGTTTATGGTTTTATTTTATGAACCATGCATTAAAGCGCAACTGTTAGAGCTACCATTAAAGGCGTACGCATTTTGCATAAAACCATGCGTTTGAATTCGCCAACCACAAACATCTATTAACACCGACGAATATATACAAAGCGCACTGCGTTAAATCAGACGTATGCATTATTGTACAACGCTTTTGCATTCATTTTAATCGGTCGACGAAATCTGTCGGGAAGAAAGTCGACCATATACCTTATGGATGACCTCATTGCACAAGCGATAATGAAAACACCCTTTAATGTACCTTCATGTTAAACATCAATCGCCCATAAAGGTGTACTTATCCTGTTAAGATAGCGGACCCGCGGCCACCCGTCCGCATCTACCTACACTCTTTTTGTATCGTGAGTGAACGGCGATTTCTCCCTTGATGATTGGTAGAATGAGTCTAGCGCAACAAACATAGCGGTGACAATCTAAGGAATTAGTTATAAACGTCTACATTCCCCTACCGAGAGCGGGCATGCCGTAACTCTATCACCAATCATACGACTGAGACCATGCAGTGACATATTTTATTGCGACCACTTTAACCTGACCATTATCTGTGTTATTGTTTTATCACGTTGCCCTACTCGAATAGGACCCCATGGACGTCCATCTGCAGTAGTGAATGCCAAGGTATTAGAAACTCCAACTTTGCTCGGATGAAGTGCAATGAAATGATGAGAACACAAAATACAGTCAGTCTTCCCTTCAATCATTTTGGCCCAACAAAAGATTATTGCATTTCGTCTTCACAATTCACCGGCAACATTTTTGGACAGCTGATTGCTAGCAAGTGACCCGAATGCCTCTTTGAAACTGATCGTCAAAACGTGGGTGCTTGACAGCAGCAGCGGGTCCTAACGGCAAAGATCTGAGCACTTAGACTTTTTAATAGCGTTACATTTACTTCATTGGTAACCTAGCTGGCGGACAAAAGTCAGTGTGCATCAGGGGAAACCAACAATTATCCCAGCAAGAACAAAAATTGTTACATTGTGCGCCTTCCTCGATGCATTTTCTCCGCGGAATGCACAGCTACATAATGCTCACGAGCTAGCGAAATTATTGAGTACTACTGAACTGTATTTTCTTTGCTGCCGTTATAATGCTCACGAAATTGCATGGCCATACTATGAATATCCCTTTGTGAGAAATTATTGAGTACTACTGAACTGTATTTTTCTTTGCTGCCGTTACTTAACATGTCAAACGGCAACGCATAGTGTTCGGAAATTGCAGTTTCATTAGCATCTGTGACTCTACGCATATAGATTTAAATCACAGGACTGATAATTTTTGACGATGAAAAGCTATTTTTCAAATAACGTTATATAATTGCGGTGTATTTCGCAGGCAAGTTCCATAGTACCATCAGTCAAAGAAACAGTCATTACTGAGCTGGTTAGGCATTTACTGGTAAGGCGTCAATGACAAACTCGAATGATCAATTCCTCCAACTTGTCAGCGTATGAAGTCTTGATTTGAGTGCTGTATGTGAGATCATGAAGGTAATTAATATTAATAATCGATATTAACCCAAGTCAATCGACTATAGCCTTAAAAAGATATGAATAAATATTTATATAACATATATATATATATATATATATATATATATATATATATATATATATATATATATATATATATATATATATATATATATATATATATATATATATATAAATATATATATATATATATATATATATATATATATATATATATATATATATATATATATATATATATATCGCTATATATATCTATATATATATATATATATAGATATATATATCCTCTCTCTCTCTCTCAACAAAGAGGGTTTATATTTATCGCCGAGTGATAAGGTTATCTCTGGCTCTCTCTATTTCCCATTCGTGTAGATTAGCCGTCTTATATTGCTCTCTAAGACATCCGTCTCTCTACAATCTCTCTCTCATAAGTCGATACTCTCCTGGTCCCTTGGCATCCCTGGTTAACATTAACGTTCTATGGTTGCAGCATATACTTAAGATAGTTTCCTCTAACGAATATCTGTTATATAATTATTGCTCACGAGACTATCTGACCACTTATCTGACGCGAGGTTGTATTCGTGATTAAGCTATGAAATATTGCGGAATTGCCTTGCGGAATTTTTTCATGTTAGCAAATTAACTGAAAAGCCATCACGTCTATAGGGCATAGGGTATGCAATTAGGGAAAATATATCCCGGCAGCAACACTGATGAACCCCTCTTTGTTGCTAACCTGGCCTATTGCTGAATCATTTGGCATATCCGTTTAACTGATAGGCTGCCTCGGGTATTTGTGTAGCCCTAATCTATCGCAGGTTTGACCTGGAACGAACACGGAGGGACGCAGAGACAACACTTAGCGAACATTGAGAAAGCACTGAGTGTACACAGAAGACGGAAAAGCATGCCATACACAGCGTGTAGTGTACGATCAATGTTTTTTTGTTCTGGAGTGTGCAAAGTAATGGTTAAAACAGCCTTATATACCTTATACGACCCCAATTCAGATAGAACCGTACCCGTTTCGTGTTGCGGCAGACCAGTTCTTCTTTAATGTAGCTAGCTTTGACAATTAACGCGATGATGATGGTTTAACTGACATGATATTGCACATGACATCCATCAATTGATTTTTACAAATATAACAGTCACGTAATAGATGAATGTGTAAGCCTTGCTGCCAAAATGCTTTAGGATAATGGTTGCAGTTATCAGACACCAGAATTGCATCCCAGCATCTTTCAAGACATAACTTGTAATATGCTTTAATATCATCGATGCACTAAAGCCGTCCCAAATGCTATCATACTTGTTACACGTCTGTTTTTACAATGGTGTGCTATTGAAGACCAAATGGGTTGAGTAGCTAATCGGCCAATTTCTGACATTATCGCTCATTTTCCGCTTAAGATTGCTAGCAGTGTCTACCATATTCCGCTGTGGTCAAATAGTCCCATTTAAAATGATTTTGCGATAGATTTCAATTGTTGACGCGTGAGATTGATAACGATAACAACACATCGTACTCATAACATTTATTGAGCGATATTAAACCCGATCCATGTCGTATATTGCAAAAATCAAATTAAAATCAACCAATGCCCACTAGCCTAGAGAAAGTTAATTAGCATCTTAGGCACGCATATCGGCAGCCAATGATTTTGCGGCTTTGTTCCAGGCTGCCACACAGGCTGCATCAGCTCCAAGCTTGTCGGCTAAGACTCCCCAACCCATACCGAGAATACTCTAATAAACAATAAATATTCCATTACAAAATATTAAAATGAGAATCATATCACAAACCTGAAAGATGATGATTTTTTGTTTGTTTGTTAGTCTCCCAACTGTATATATATATATATATATATATATATATATATATATATATATATATATATATATATATATATATATATATATATATATATATATATATATATATATATATATATATATATATATATATATATATATATATATATATCATTAAAAAAATTAAATTGAGATTATATATTACCAGCATATATGAAATATACCTGAAGTTGCATTACGCGGAATTGTTTTGGGAGCCTTACAAATAGTTTTAAATACTATTGGGTAGAATCAATGTGTTCACCTCAAAATGCGCCACAGTGACCCCTATGGCATCATGACTGGGCACCTTGGCTTTCATCATTGCACCTGCGCTACCTCCCAGATTATCGACAACTTTGTCCAGGTATTTGACTACAGTAAGTGTTTGTTGGTTGAAAGCCGCATTAGAGCAGAGATCTTCAAGGGCCAATGAGGAGAATTTTGTGAAGAAAGAAATATCCTCTGGTTTCACGGTTAGGTACACAAATTTCACATCGGTAAAAACTTACGCTGATCAATCTTAAATCGCATATCTGGTTAAAGTACAGTCGTTATTTATGAATCAATAAAGCATTCATAAGGAATACTTATGACGTCATTTCGTAACTAAACTCGTATCCGTTAGTATATCCAGTCAATACAAATATATTTATTTTTCATGAAAATATGTTGTCAATACGTACTTGTGTAACAGAGCGTTTCCTGCAGCCTGCAGATTGCCCTTCACCTTAGATGTCCAGTGTCCCTGAATAGCGGCAATATCACTACTGCTTAGACTCATTTTTATGTCTGGATATAATGAAAAACATAGTTATGAAAAGCTATTGTCTGGAACCAAACTACTTATAGGTTAAAGTAAGGTCACAATCTTGATTTTCCATCAATGTTAGCAGCACCAGTCGGGAGAGTGTGGATGTAATACCCGACCACATTCTTTATAATGTTGCGTAGCCGTAATAAGGTGCTGTTAACAACGTCGCTGAGCGAAATCAAATTTTCAGGTTCCTAACCGCTGCGACTTGCGGAACATATGCATATTTCAAGTTTAGACGCGTTGCAATGCTCGTGACATTGGGTTAATCAATATTAGTTAGCCTGGCTTATAACATTCCTGCATGCTCCGGCTGAGCAGCACAGAATCTTTGAATTTAAGAAATTACCGTGGCTTTGCTGTCGACTGTGTATGCGATAGTCTTTCACAATATAGCAATATGCGTGAACAAACAATCGGAAAACTGAAGGATGTAACGAGTATTATTTTCCAGTATGCATATATCAAATAGCTTAAAATAGTAAATAGCATGCAAGTCACATGATTCGTATCAGTACATGATATCAGTAAGTTAGTATATGCTCGTTTCATTGAACTGTGGAAAAAAGCTTCTTTTTACTCACCAGGTTGAGCAATAAAGGCTGTAGAAGAAACTGTTGTTAATTTTATCCAATGTTGCTGATGGACTTTGCATTAGCTTATATATTGCCGAAGTCACGTATACACCGTCGACAACAGAGCGATCTTTGTAGCCATCCCAATGAAGGAGAGAGAGGGTTTACCAGGCGGTGGGGCAACTCACATTTCGTAATTTCATTCGTTGATTTTAGTTTATATCTGTTAATGGTTTGGTCTTGACAATGACTACAAATATATTCATGGCAGGTAATGAGGGAACATTCGCAGCGTAATGAAACAATTGGATTTGTATAGAGAGTTGATCGGTGTTGCTAAATTGAATGAATGATAAATCATAGTAGTCATCAAATATTTTATACCGTTGAATCTGAACTAGCGGAATGTTTTAGTACCGCTGGAGTATACAAATTCGAAAGTGCCCCCACGAGCTCGATAAATATTATGGCATCATCGGCAAAGTGGATGCATCTTGAGCGGAAGTTTCCACCGCCCTGTGACCTAACGTCCCCGGTACCCTCCAGACGATCTTCGTGACGAGGTATACATTAAGTGGAAAGATCACGTGGCCGCAGCGGCGGACTCGCCACGTTGAGTGTCCTCCAGCGAGCGACCTGACACGTATGTCTGAACACCAGGGATGGCATGCGCGCATCAATCAACGGTCTTCTTATAGAGCGTACCCATTATATCCCTCTTACTGTCGTTTGAGAGGCTATGATTTTACAAAGGCTTACGAATTCAGACAAATAAAAATAAAATTTATACTTTTTTTGTTTGGCTTAGCTGTTCATTGTTTTGGGCGAACACGAATGCTAAAATGCGTGGCGATGAAAAGGACAAACACCGTACGAGTAAGCTAGACACTAGTTTGTCTATGCATTGATAAAATGAAGTCATAGTTCCTCTCGAAGCGATCTTATCATGAACGCACGAACGCCATAGCTGATGGCCTTATCTGCTGTATGCTTTAGTAATAATATGGCGCTGTTGAAGTGTCATCATGAATACTTTGGGCCACTTACGCACAAAACCTCCATGCCCTTGTCATGTTACCTGCAATGTCGTCCTTTCCAAAGTCCTTTGCTACCATAATAGTCATCCATACGATAAACTAACAACATGATAACAATTGACACTTACCTAAGATTATGAAGCCCAGACTTATCCAGCCCTATGCGGTTATACTTAGCGGCTCGTCGTTTCATAAGTGGGAATTTTCCACATGAACTTCCGCTCTGTCTACGCGCGGCTGTATTCCTTCTTTTCAGCACCCTGTGTCACGCTGCTGTAGAAATTAGTAGTAGTAATTGTGCAAAACCAGTCTAGCCGATTATCACACTATACATAGACATATTGCTTTGGCATCTTTGAAAGTCCTCCAAAAAGCAAACTTCAAATACGGCAGGGGCAATAATAATAATATGATCCAATTAGGTCATTTTCGTCAGTTGATTGAAATCAGGTTATAGTCTACAATGGTTCCATAAACTCTGATTGTGTATTTCAATATGCTGAAAAAACCCGATACGGATGCAAAATAAGTGGAGCTTCGAGTCAACACCTGTTCTTTTTGCTGTATTATTTAGTACTGGGGCCACGGTGCTCGGTTCAAACATATTAGGCAGAAATATACAAAGGGAACATTTGTGCCCAAATAATATCCAGGATTGTTACGCCATGCCTGTACATGAGATATTGAGACTGATATGGATGGAATTTATTGAACAAGATTGAACATTATGCGCGTAATGACGATAGCTCACAGCATTTAGCCCTAGCGCGAGACGGATATTTGTCATTTAATGATGATAAATGAAGCCGGCATTGTGTACAGCGTCTATGGGACGACACCAAGCGAAACCAAAAACTACACCATGTTATTTCATGCGTTATGGCTCCGGCATTGGGCGATCCTTTTTACAACAGATGCCGTACTATGGATCGACGCTAAAATATTTTTGTTTTTGGGACCACCATTCGGAACGACAGTATAGCTGGTGTTCAAATGCTTAAATCGTAGAAATTAACACAGCAATATGCTTACAACGTTGATAACGTTTGATCATTCAGGTCAGACAATAATGTTAAAGAAGTCATTTATCAATTAGCTCCATTGTGTCTTATCGCTCTGCTAAAAAGTATTGTGGTGTCAGCATGTTTATCTGACAAGCTATTATATGAAAACATAGGGCCTATATATCGCAATAGTAAGTCCTTTAAATGACTTGCATTCATCGTCAACGAAACCCACATTGGATTCATATGTACCATTGGTACGCTATGATTGTTGCCTGCAAATATTCGCAGATGGTAAATCACAAGATTCACTTTACATATGGAGGGTCCATACGCATATATGAAGATACTGGGATATTAACAATTTATTCACTATTCGCAGCTGTCAATAATTATTATATTATTTTCTGAGAGCTAGCATGCTGCTTACCTACCAAATTTGAAAACCCCGTATCAGCTCTACCTCAATTTAGTGATTGCTCTATGTGGGAGGTTGTTATGCCGACCGCACGTACCGCGCACTCAGTGTTGGCTAATGAAGTTAATGAAAGGCAACGAGCAGGGTCATATGCAAACATGTGAGATGTTATTGGCCAACTAACTGGCTGTAACAAAATGATAATCATATAAAATAAAACTCGAATTCGCAGGCATCACACACACACACACAAATATTACGAGCAAAACTACTAACTTGTTGTCATAGAGACAAATTCCCTTGGGCGCTGCTACTTCGATGAGAGTCGACCTTCTTGTTGTTTTTGTCTGATCGGGGACGTTCTTGACGTGTGTAACGTGGATAGTCATTTAACATGGAGTCATCTTACTTCACAACATCACTGACGCAAACAGTTGGATGTTCATTTGTAGTGAGCATATATTTTTTGTGCAAGCAGATGTAAATAAAGTGGTATTTGTGTCAGCAACGGAATTTGTAGTAGAAGGACCGACAGCTGTTATAGTATAGTTTGATAGCCCTCTCGCCCATGCAATAACTTATAACCTCTTACCGTGTGTACTATGTGGAGTATTTCGAATGAAACCCCTTACGCTATCCACATATCATGCTCTCTGTGCAGTACAGCACGGGCAATGACAAAGCAGAGATGAGATAGGGCCTCTATTTGATGGCAGTAATCGCCCTTGAATTGCGTTTACCCATGTGTATTTTTGTGGAGTATTGATATTTAAGCCCCTTCTACTATCCACATTCCAATCGTCTGGTTGTGTTCAGCACAGACAATGAACGATGAAAGCTATGGTCTCCATTTGGTAGCAGTTATCGCACATGCATCGCTATCAAGGGTGTCATATATGTGTATTACTTCAATTCAACCCGCATAAAGCTTGCGATTCGGTACTTTACATTTCTACTACGTCAACAGCCGTGTCGTTGATTATTATCCATAAACAATGTTTTGGTACTGTCTTTCCGACCGCCGATGCAGTGGCGCAGAAGCCCCTGGGCTTCATTTAACAGGCAACCCACGTCTAACGCTGGGATATACACTACAGAGAGTAAATACTTGTCAATACATTGTTTTTCACTATACATAAGCACTCAACTACTGTTGATCGATTTGTCAATGCTGTAACAATTTTTTTAAAATCAATAATTATGTTTGTTGCAAACCTAACGATTCGGTTTTATTTGATCTTTACTTTGAGGTCCATACCCTATCGTCCGGTGTATCCAACACAATTTGATGATCAGCCATTGTCAACACTCGTCGGAGTCATTGAATCTTTGTTCTCTTTTGGATTTTCTCTGTTTTATATCGATGTCATAAACATTGATATTATAAGTACCTGCTGTAAAAAATAATATGACCTTTTGTTTGAATCTGTTTGAGGATAGTATTTTCACTGCTATCAGTTTGTTAAATAATTCATGGAATCTATCATTTCATACTTTAAATTAGCCAATGAATGACAAACCGTGCTTCTTTCGACTTTTGTTTATGGAATGTTGTAGGTCATCATATGCGTTCAAAACAATACTATTCCACACCCACTGTTCTTTTTAAAATTAAGCATAACCATTTTTCATGAACAGTGAATATTGTTGTTTCGTTACAAAAAATGCGGTTGGTGTGCTATGTGCTTCTTACCGCTTCACAGTATCTTTAATGAAGGCGAAGTTAGGTACAGAAGCCGCATGTGAGCAACGTATATTTTTTCACTGACATAAGATGTGTTATTATCTACAGCACCCTGATGATTAAGTGCACCCCGTTACCATTAAACTCATCACATAGATGGTAACCATCAGAGCACTGCTTAAGTGGCTTTTGAATGTATTGTGCATGTTTAGTTATAATCGTTATTAAATCCTTTCCTGGAAGGCATTATTCGTCATTCTCGTGTTGTGCATTACACCATGTAGTCCAACTAGTATTGGATGATTTATGCATGAAATCACTATGAGTTGCCATTTAAAACATTGTAACGATTGCTATAGCGGAAGTGCTGTGTATAATTAAACAATGTAATCCCATAATTGCAATTTATTTAGTTAATTCAAATAGGGTTATTGTCATCTTTAGTTATTATCGTCGTCTGTATTTCTCACGTGATAAAAGTCAATTCGGTTAATGAAAGCATGTAACAGCGAACCACTACTTATTCCCGTAGCTGTATTATTTTTGACTTGGTTAATACTTTTCAGGTCAAACATATTAGGTAGGAATATGCAATTAGAGCCTGATTGGCATTTTGCGTTTAATAATGAAAACTCACAACACGAAGCGGATATCGGTCATTTGATAAATAAAGTATTCATTGTGTACTAAGCGCGAATAGCGTTGATAGGACGACATAATGCGCTATGACACCGGCATCGGACGATCGTATTTACTACGGAAGCCTGGATACGGATTGTTGGGGAATTTGTTATATCTGTATATGCTAAACGGAGATATCAGCGGCATGTATATTATAATACATTTGCAGTGAAAACGAATTGTCGTATCGATTGTTTTTTCATGGTATATTTTATAAAAATGTAGTTGGTTTAGCGACCATTGGAACACTTTTGAATATACAAAGTAATAATAAATAACATCGGGGTACTGGCAACGTTAATTGGTTTTTTTTAAATACACTCGCCCTACGCAGAAGCATCTAGATTAATTATATTTCCAACCTGCCAACGTTGTCAACAATGTGGACGCTTTAGGAGAGCCTTTGCCTGCTAGCGTTACACATCGGGTAACACTCTCTGTGTTTACCTATGAAGTCACTGGGCGGCTTCAGCAGTCAATATTGACACTTCTATTGCTGTGAGATATTTTAGTAAACATGATTTTTTTCGCAATGGTGTGATAAAAGAACGACAAGAGGAAATATCATTATGCCGTGCAACATTGAGCGACACATGAACTGCATTATTCCCTTAATCAATTATAATCTAGAACCATAGAGGGCCGCCAGACTGTAACTTGTTACTCACAGTCCTATGTTATGCACCTTTTGGCAACGTTATGACGTGATGTAGCAATTATTAACCTGTAGGCTATTAAATTCCGTCATTATATTAGATTAGCTGCATTACATAATATGAAAATACGGTTTCCTTGCAAATATATTATTTGGTATCGTTTTGCCTGGAGCTTGGCGGGCATGAGCAGAGCTGATAAAACTGTTTTCCATATGGTGTATCCAACCTTAGGGATGTAACAGAACAGAAACAGATCCCTGTCATTCATAAGAATATTTGCTCGACGAACCTTCGAAACGGAGTTATTCAATGACTTACGCAAGTTTTTAACTTGGGTGATTCTGCTATTTGGCTCTACTAACCATAAAACCTTATGGTTTGTTTTACTCCTGTATTAACGAAGTGTTATGCCGTCTCCTACTGGCGAAGCTGTTGCCCATAGAACCCAATCCTTTGTCTTGTGAGTTTCGAAATATCCACTGTGGTATGGCTTTAATTATCTTTCTTGCATCTTCAGTCACACGAGCTAAGGATAACAAAAACTAGTCTAAGTACATTCAAGTGATTGACCATATATATTGCAAATGGAAGGCGGCACACAGGATGTCAAACCAAATGCAGTAAAAAAATCAATAAACAACGGCTGCACACGAACCTGCAATCAACGTTACGATTATTATCTGTCAAATATAACCGACATATGCAACATTGCCTGGACACTGACAATTCCCATTAAACATATTCTCAAACTTGCACCCGTTTGTTTAGGGCAAACACTGAAAAGAACCTTACGACTGCTGTATAGCACAGCCAATCACAAAAAGCCTAACACCAGCTTATTTAACTATACTGCATCAGCAAATCTGCCTCAAATAATTTCTCTGGTATTTATCTCTATAGTCCCGAATATCAATATCTGCAAATAGCAAACTAACATGTGTTGCTTTTGCACGTGTACGTGGCATGTCGAGTCAATATGGACCATTATACAGCAAAGCGTCTCACGCTTAATATGGTAAGTTGTGACCTTTTCATAGCTCGATGGTTTTGAATATAACCTGGGCAAATAGAAGCCAGAGCCGCTAAGACAGATTGATGCTTAATCAGACACTGCCTACGCCTTGCAGTCATGGGAACGAATGAACGAATGGATGGGGACAAGTTACTCTTTTTAAAAAAAAAACTTGTGGGAGGTAATACAGTTTAGGTTTGCAGTTTGGGGAAATCACATAAGCTTCACGTGCCATCTAAACGGAGCTAGACGGGCAAAGGGAGTGTTCAATTGATCATACAATGATTTGGCACACTACATTTAGCTCTGTTCATTTGTTCCTACTACAACGTTTACAAATTAACCCTAGACACCACACAATGGGTAAAAGCTGTGATGCTTCGAGGCTTCTGTTTCATCCAGAATGTTTAAGTTAATGATGGGCGTTATGCGAAAATACGTGTACTTTCAAGAATTATTGAACGATGAGTTATGTCCGTTTCGATCATACTGAGGCTAACATTAAAATGTGTTCATTGCTTTTCTATGATGTAAATCTCTTTGTAGTAGACATGCAACGGCGTACGTAGTCACTCTGTTGAAACAGTCACAGCTGTTCACGCTTGTGTTTTCAGGCATATATTATTCATTTTATATGTGGATATTGATTCGCAGGTATAGCGCGCATATATAAATAAGCAGGTGACCCTATGCATACATTATTGTTTTAGCGTCCAAAATGGGACACTTATAGCGTGCTTTCCTAATAGCCACATCGCCGTACAACTTGAAAGTAAGCGTTTTACAACTTACTCATGTTCTTTAGCTTAAAGGACAGCGAAGGATACTTATATTTCATATTTGTTGTAATGAGTACAATATCGCGTCACTAGTGGCTGAAAATCCTTCGTAGCCAGTCTTGTTAAATAGACACTGTGGTTCACGCAGGTGTATTAAAACATAAATCATTCAGTTCACATGTGAATATCGTCTCACAAGTGTAGCATGCATGTATGAATATATATATGCGTACATAATTTCATTGGGTGTCCGAAATGTTGAACTTGTGGCATAAATTTACAATGGCCAAAATACTGCTGGAAACGCGCAATACAATATTCCTTGGTGAAACCATTTTAAAATACGACGATCTTTATGCAATCGTTATGGGCATTATTGACAAGACGTACCTTTGTTCTAATCGTGCTTTACAGGGCCTGTTGGGTGGAGCTTGGAAAACGAGTACACTACACTAATATAAATAGTGTCTTTCACAGTTGGTGTTGTGTTGGGAAAAAAAGATGCACACGAATCATGTGAAAGATAGGTAAGTTGAGTGGCAGAGCAGTGCCTTGGGATTGCCTGTTCAAAATCACAGATTTACTGTATAGGCAAGAACAATAACATCTAGCTATACAACTAACTGCGTGTCTTGCCGTTGGAACAGTCCTTCGCGTGCCACTGACTCATGAACAAAGCGGGAAGTTAATTGTTATCACATTAGCGCTATCTCAGTAACTGATCATTGAACATATATCATTGCGTGGACGGATCTCACAAGGTTTGAAATATTTTCTTGTTCCGTACTTTGTCATGTGTCTTTGGTCTGTGTCTGTATAATATCGGGAACGCGAAGCTAAAATCAATACAATCAGCCTATGAAAAGGTCACTACTTACCTTTTAAACCGCGACTAGTTTCGCTGTATGAGGGAAAATATTGATTACCCAAGCTACGTGCAAATGATGAAGCAACACATGTTCGTTAATTATGTGTCAATAATTGATTTTCGGGACAATTCTAAATGGTATTTGCAAGATACCATTTAATGCAGACCTGTTGATGCAGCTTCGTGAAATAACTCGTTGTTAGACCAGTCGTGTTTGGCTGTGCCATAGAGCAGTCGACAGGTACTTTGCAGAAAGTTGGGGACAGCTACATTTCAGTAAGTCAGATATGTTTTCAGCCAACAATCCTGTCTTAGCTGATTTCACTACGGATATTCATCATATTCATGTTTGTCATAATTCTTGCAATGCACTGCACTAGTGAATCGGGGAAGGGTACAAATTCGATTTCCAATATGTGTCGGCAGCGATAAATCTACTGCATACATACGCTTTAATGACCATAGACAAAGCGATCTATATATAATTCGTTTTCTTTATCATGACTCGGATATTTTGGTCAGTGCATAATAGCCCCATTGTGCAGATTATGGGTCGAATGAGAAACGGCACAAGAACCCTGACTGCCGTTACATTCAGCCTGCTATCGTTTTACCTGCTTTATGCGTCACATGAAACCTTGACAATAACAGAGGAGAATGTCGATGAGCATTAAGTATAATGAATTAGCAATAATATAAAGTTTACCACGACGGGTAGTGTTTGCCCCAAACATACTGTACAAATATGCAAATGTGTTGGATCTAATCGGCACTCTCGGCGCCTACTTTAACTTTTGACAGATATTAATCACAGCGTTAATAGAGTAATCTTGTAGAGCCGTTCTCAAATTTATTGTGATATGGCACCCAGCTTAACAGTTTCGGGGTGGCTGCCATCCCTTTGTATTCCATATTGTCAATCAAGTGGCTATACTTAGACCCGCTTATTGCTTTTTATTTTGAGCTCCTGTGACAGAAGATGCAAGAGAAGAAATGAATGCCAGACATCAGTTGATTCTTGAAAACACACCAGACGAAGGAAAACACAAACAACATGGGAACGGATTGGCAACAGCCTCACCAGTTAAAGCAACGGTCTGCCAAACAAACATAGCTGCCGAACACTCAGGCGTTTCGAGGGTAGAAATCAACAAAAAGGTTATTAAGTACACCTCAGCAACTCCTAGTTCTCTAAGCAACTGGCTAGTAGAGCAAAAGAGCAGGATCTCGCATGTTGAAAACTTGTGTAAGTCATTGAAATACTCAGCTTATAATTTTCGTCGAGCTAATATTCTTGTGAATGACAGAGATCAGGTCATGCTCTGTTACATCCCTAAAGTTGGGTGCACCACATGGAAAACAATATTATCAACGTTGGGAAATGGAAACAAAACACTAGAAATCCACGACTATATTCATTCATCCAAAAATGTTGGCTACCATTTTCTTCGTAAAGATGAACTTGACTCGAAGGCAAACTACACATGTTCGTGCGAGATCCCAAGGAACGGCTTGTTTCACTTTACAGAAGCCTGTCTTACATTAAAATGAGAAGATTAAGTCCCGATTGTACTTTCGAACGATTCATCAATTACGTTTTGCTTGGCCCGTACTTAAATGAGCATTATGACCCATACCAGGTACTTTGTGAACCCTGCAATTATCATTATGATTTTGTCGGAAAGTATGAGACATTCCAAGAAGATTCGCAAAACCTTCTTCGTCACCAGTTCAAAAAAACTATGGAGGAAGCCATTTCCTTTGTTCCGTTGTTAAACTCAAGCAACGGTACAGCATCGGATTTGATCACAGATCAATTGTGGGAAACAATACCAGACCCTTTACTTGAAGAGTTTGAGGCAAAATATAGCATAGATTTTGAGATGTTTAATTACCAAAAGAAAGGAAAAGACACTGCAGTTGGACGCATTACACAATGATGCCACTCGGTTAAAAGGTGCCCAAAAATATGACATCCATCTGAATGTGGATTATTAATTGCAATCCGCCAGGATTTTATTACAGCTGAATGTGGCAATTCGGCTTTGTCGTACACATCTGTATGTACGGCTACGATTGTGTAATGATCACGTCACAATAACATGGGCACAGTCTATTTCATAAATAAACACTCCCGTTTTACACTTTCTATCTTGCAACAAATGTATCCAACCAATTTATCATAGACTTTTTTATATTTTCTTTTTAATCGGAAAACATGTTCATACCAATAATTTTATATGCATTTGGTTAAGTTACGAACGACTATCATATATGTAAGAAAAGCTCGTATACCACCATTTATCCATTCTAACAATGATATATGACCCAAGTTCTTTTTACAATCCCGTTACAATGTATTATGCCATGCAGGCATTTTAACTTTAAAGACCAGTCCAACTATATCCAAAAAGAACTATTATTCAGCAAACGTCATGATATCCTTCTATAAACTAAATATAAACATTAGGGATGGGATTGCACAGCGGACATCGTGTGACTGTTCGAGAGAAGAAAACTGTTGAATAATATTTGCAATACGAGAAGCACCGATCCTGATATTTTGCTCAACAACTTCAACTCAAACTTCGTGTTTAACTATTTCACGGACTAGGCAACGGTACAATCGACGTTTTAGTGCTGTAGCAATGTCATAACGCGTTAAGTTAGAAAATCAATAATAAAATGAGAGGGATGGGTTGCTACCATACACAATCGTTGTATATTTCGTTCTCAGAGAGTAATGAAAAAGCTTGGATCATAGTGTATTTATTGTCTGGTCTGTGGACAAGGGTACATTAAAGGGACCAATTTCTGCCATCCAGGAAATTTTGTATGCGCGCGACCATAACCATCATTTGTCTACTACCTGTAGCTAACGACGAATGAATCATTAATGCTCCTGGCATTCCTTTTTAAATGGTGGGGTAACAGCAACACGTTCATAGACTTACGATATATGGCTTTGCACTACATCATATCACTGCTGCAAAACACACAGAAAATTAGCGAAAGACTGGACCCGCTTGATCGGGTGAGACACGAATAAAATGCTACAAGAGAGGAGGCAACATATACAATGGTGAATGATTGCACGGTTGTTCCGATCGTATTTCGAATGATTCGTAGAGTCTGGTTGGGATCTAGACGATTGATTATATCGCTCTTCAAAATGAATAATGTTTGCCAATTCCCCCATATCGGATTGATTATTAGCTTATGGGCAATGCACTACTACCAAGTATAACTGATCGTGTGTGTCGGTTTATTCGGGTGAGTATCTATTGTATATACCTGTGCCCGAAACCCGGGCTTATATCCATTTGATATTATTACAACTTAGGTTGATGTTATTACAAAATAGGATGACATAATTTTCTTGTCGCTAAGGGTCGATGCCTTACTATCGATGATATATGATACAGACTGTACCCAAAGATGCTGCGGATGAATCTCGTTATGCAGAGTAAGAGCATTTAGAGCAATGTGACAATGCTGATTTAAATGACCAATGTCTGTTCCGTCACTTTCGCTTCCATATAAGTTGACAGAAGAAAATATGAGATATCGATGAGTTTATTTTCCCGATAAATGGTTCAGATCAAACATACTCATGCAGTTTAACCTAATGAGGCGTGATTGCTATCGCGGTAGGTCTGAGTCCGTAGCAGTGATGTTGCAATGCCAATGTATTTGAGAATATCGCCATGAAGACAAAGCAAAAAGGAAATATTTACCTTACGGCTTCTTAAAAAGGGGCAAACCTGCTTCAGACATTTATGTGTTAAGTTACTAACAGCTGTATAGTTATAAAAGCGTTACTTTTTTGAAACAACTATGATCATTTTTCGGACGGGGAAGTATAAGTTATAAGAAGTTGCACTATTGACCAATAATCCTCTTTAGTAGCCTTGCACATACAGCGACAGCATCAGTTCTTTTGTAGGACGCATTGATTATTATGGCCCCGCAATGGATCTACATGGCAATCAGTTATTTACTGCACTTGCAAAATATAAATTTACGTCAAAGACCATGAGACGTATTGTTAAATCGAATTGCTGTTAATCCATATGGTAATTAGGGGTAATAAAGTGGTTTACTCGACAATCAATATTCTTCAAGAGATATTTGTTTTTAATTTTTTCTTGGTAACCTTAATATATTAAGAGCAAATTCTACGCTGCAGTAGAAGAATTTGCGAATTATATATGATAACAGTCGTTTGAACATGAGGCTGATTGCTTTCTCTTTTACATCGGTGTAGTGCTCTATTTATGCATTTAGGAGCAGCCATTATCGAATGTCAAGGCAGTAAGCCTAAACAAGGCAATAACGCCATAAGATTGACGCCCATGTGTGTAACAACGATGGCAATATGTGCTGCAACGTTGCGTGAGAGGGAGAATACAGCGCCACGCGGCATACATAGGTTTGCTGGTAATGATAGCCTATCATTGCTAGGTCGAAATATTTATCATCTACCATATTATTATCACTTTGACGTACACAAATTAGGTGAGGTGTAATACCGCAAACTAATATTGAAAGAGTCGTTAACAAATGAACAAGAGGTTTTGCTTTAATCAGTGGAATTGCTTATTTTCGAATCTTTCATTTTATTATGTAGGTCGATGAATTGCTTGTTATCATTGATGTAATACACATCTAAAAAGACTATTCAGATAGAGAATACATGGAACATTAACTCACCACCTGTTCTTCCATCTGTATTTTTTAGTATGCGGATGATACTTTTCATGTCAAAAATATTTAGCAGAAATAAGCAAAGGAAGCGTCCGTGAACAGATAATGTCTAGAACTTGTATATGAGTTAATACCGAATTATCATAACGGACAACTATGGTTCGGTGTGGATGCCGATACATTCGACTACGTTAGCCTCCAGTACGATTAACAACGTTCGCTGACGGCTATGTGACCTAGACATTAAGTGGGATCTAAATATCGCACTGCCTAGAGACGGTACGTCGTTTCATGAGGTATATTACGCATATTTCTATTGATTTAATTTATATTAGCTTAATAATAGAGCATTGACTACCATATGCACTGCCTGTCTTATGTGGTGCAATGTTAACATCCTCAAGGCTACGAATGGTTTGTTATCACGATATGACCGGCTAATTTGTCCGTCACCACTCTAATATCAATAAGTGGCACTCTTACCAATGCGCAGATATGGTGACAAATAATGACGCATCACCGAAAGCTCTAAGCCGTCAAGCCGCGAAAGTCACCTGCATATCAGACGCCAAAGCGTGCAATAAATATTTTTTAATTCCAGAACAAATTTTGTGAAATATGTGTTATCAATTAAACAGAACAAATAATACATCGACCCAACCTTTATCCTTCAGCTTCCACAAGGTGAAGAATCTTTGTTACCTTAGTCATTATTATACCTAGCACACCGTTAAACCGATCATTATATTATTGAATTTTAACTAAGTTCAATATAATTTTTTTCCCCGCAGATTACGCTATTGCTTGTACAAATGGTTCTGCTGTTCTCCAGACATTTCGCATGATTACATTTGCAGAAAGCAAAATATATGATCTGAAATGTACTAACCATAGAAAGTAGATATTTTCTATTGAAAGCATTTATGGCAACTCGTGCGCTGCAGATATGAGTATGAATAGGATATAACGCTTAGCTGTACAACGGAACCCTTGATGGCTCTTTGAATTCTACGACATGAAAAATATTACGATCAAAGTGCAGTTTACTTTGAATTGAAGAGTACTCAAACACCTCTTGTTTGTAATGCATTGTCCATTTGGCTAATTCTGGCTAACAGTTGCCTTTTGCATGAATATCACCTATGCTTGATGCATCCCCAACCTCTGAATTATAAATGTATTAATGATGCGGCTAAAATCATGTGGGCAGGAGTCGATTTGATATATCATCTCGTTGTAGCATTGCCACCGTGTATCTTCTTTAAAGACAACAAACATTTTACGGAACACTCGGTTGGAATTAATTTCACTTATCCTATTGCGCGAACCTATGCGTAAGCATTATTATAGCACAACCGTAAGCGATCCGGAACCTTTCATGTTTCCTTTGGTATGCAAATTTATTTGCCCGTGGCAGACGAATACATCCAATCGCCATAGTTAATTCTAATGAAAGCGTCACGTCTTTGGCTTAATCTATAAAATGAATTTTTTCACAAACGGAGTGCAGAGAGAAAACAATATTTCTCCCCTTAAATCCTCTTTCTCTGCTTTAGCAAGCCGGATATATTGTTTTGTTTGCGCTTGTCTATATTTAAACTTGACACGTGCAAGAGGTGGCATACAATAAACTGTGCATTTCTGTTACTCATTGTACGTGCAGGATATGTGAGGATAATTAAACTTAATGAGATGTTTACCTGCCTCAGAGTGGAGCTTGACAAGCACTCATTTACACATCATGCCTTGCTTGTCTTGGCATAATGCGCCATATGTGTTCTTCACTTTCATGACGCAGAAATCAGCATTAATTGAGGGATAAACTTTTCAGAAATGCTTATTCATATAATATATGTATGGTAAATCGTAGCCTTGATGAAACTAAAGCTCTCAGGCTTGTACATAATGCTGTAGTCGCTGAGCAGTACCAACAACATCCTCAACCAACATTCGTGGTGTCTTTTAAAAGGCACACTGAACAGCGTGAATAGTCAAACGCTAGGGTATTTACATTCTGCATTATCACGTCTTCACTAGATATCCGATATCTATAAAAAGTAATGCCTACAGTCATTTATTTAGGAATGGTCAATAAATATATTCCAGACATGCCATAAAGGATTGGCGTCACGGCTTTCACTCTTGAATAAATGTAAAGAATGGTTTGCACACTATGCACTTATTTCTCGTCATTTCTCACATAACGTAGCAGCATAAGATCGATCATGTTTCCTGAATTAGACCTAACAAACTACTTCAGTTGTACTAAATCAAAATCATGTGCGTCATAAAATTTATGACCTACTCCATAAAGAATGACATCATCGGGTTGAATAATGAAATCGTTGGGAAATCGGTATGACTGCCATAGTCAACTCAAGTGGAGCCAATTGATGATTGCTTTCGTTTCGGATTGGCAAGTAATCAATTCTTAGTCAGCCTTCCCCTTTCAGTATTTGTAGCGCCTCCCAGGCTAGAGTACCTTAATGGCAACGGTTTTGCAGTAGGTGGTCTCTTAATTTGCAATTGCGAGTCTGTGGCAGAATTGTATGTCTCAAGAGGTGCCATTCAAACGAGGCAATCAATGATATTTCTGATTGCCTTTCCACAGATTTCTGTCTCCGGGTAAAACACCCTAGTTATGTAAAGAAAGATTCGCAGAATACCTGAATTCTCTAGACGCTACGATAATTATGAAGCTGCAGTCGATCGATCGATTTCGTTTGTGGCGTCCAGCATATGGAATTGTAGAATATATGAAAGCAATTTTTGCACACGATGTTGAAAAATGATGACCGATTCATAAGGCGCTATACACACACAGACACAGAAACGCTATGTTAACAGTTATTACATATGATCTATCAAACGCGTTTTATGCAGTGTACATAATTTTGTTGGTGCATTGGGTGTCACCCATGCTGTTATTGATTATATGGTTGCTGTATTTTCTCGTTGTATCATGTTTCCCCAGTAATTAGACGAAATATTCGAACCAAGTTGTATAAAAAATTATAGTGATTAATACGATATTGTACACATCAATGCACTAATGTTTAATTATGTGGATGTCAATCGGATATTTGAATATGTACATTGAAGTCCTTTTGCAAATGGGAACATTGCAATTAATAATATGAAAATTGCTGTTTGTATGTCTGCATTTCGCCAATCGCCGTTCTTTTTTCCCAATCCTCGGCTGTAACGTCCCTGAATACGTGAGTAATCATCAAACGCCAATCTAATCACAACTACAATCAGAACTACACAAAAACACGTGTGTCCCCGTGAGGACGACGTAATTACCTGCAGTCTGGAATCATAATGTTGACACGTAAATTGATCAAGTGCAATACACCATGAGAAATGCGATTCCCTTCCGTAGTTTCTAGGAAACATATCCCATTTAAATGTCGAATTTAGGATGCATTCAGTTTCTATAATTTTATTCTATATTTCATTATTTTTACCAGCATTAGAAGTCTAGCTTCTTTCAGACAAAATGTATCTTCTAAATGAGTCATATACAAGATTTGAATTAGGATTTTCTGCCACCTCTTTGTATGAGTTGTAAAGCAAAGCCTATCGTGCCATTCATTCCGTAAGATATGCCAACAATAAAATATATTTATTTCTATCATTCTAGTTACACCTTCGAATTGTAAGCATAATATGTTGTTGTTTTGTATAATATTTGTCTTCTCAAGCTTTTCCGGAACACAAGTTTATCCCATCTTTCGGTAAGGCTTAGATATTATTATTTGTCCTTCTATTGCGCATTCTTTTTACTTCAATTCACCAACACGGTTTGCAGGTGTACAGGTAAATAAAGGACTACGTTTCCAAACCAATGTTGGTTTATTTTCTATTCCAATCCACAAGCAGAACACAAGGTAGAAGTAAGTGAGTCTCTTTTAAATCATATCTTGAAGTTGAAGAGAGTCAGTCTCTTTTGGAGTCTTGCTGTCTTCCTTCTGACTTCTGTGACTTCTGTGAGACTTCTGTGTGGGTGCGCGATTTTGTTGTTCTAATGTACGCTAGGATTGGCTTAACCGACTTCATATAAGGGAATGGATAATTGACCATACTAGAGCTACCTCCCCATACAACGCATTCCGATGGTATACATCATTCACGGGATTCTGAGGTGAAAGGGATCCTGAGGTGAGGGTAATTGCATTGCAGATAAAACACAGCCAATCGGTTGGGATAGGGGATTGAAATCCTAACAAACATCACTCACACTACCATGGTCAGACACAAAGGGAAAAACATTACTCCCTAGTAACCAGGAACATTCCCTGGTAACCAAGATGAGTAGGCAACTGTGCAGATAAAAATAGATCTACATATAGCAACAACATCGCGCTAAATCCTGCCCACCAATCTCGTCCTAAATTACTTTCCCAACCGGCAGCCATATTCGTCATAAATAAATAAATAAATTACTTCGAACCAATTAAAGTACGAAATCCCATTAACAAATCAAAACCGGATCGTTACAAAGTTCTATGTTATATTGGCTTTCTTCCTCCCGAACGCAAAACCAACTTTCGTTAGAATAATTCGACCAACCATTGATAATGAGCTTACGGATAATGCTTGAATATGATTGTATGAGCAGTCTTTGTTTGAGATGGAAGCAGGTATACGAAGTGTGCATGTCACACTCTCATTGTATATCATGGCAACGGCAACGAATATTCTACCAATTCATGCTACTTTCACCATTGTATAGTATGCACTAAATATAGGTAAACTCCATGGTATATACATCCTCGAAGTCTTCTCGAGATTGCCTGCGCAATCTACCAATAGTTTTCTTCGTTCAGGAAGCAATGTGTAGATTTAGGAGTATTCGTCGACCATTGATATTAAATCACTGACCTTCTTTGATTCATTGAAACTTACTGCCAACGAGTCATAAATCACTAATTCGCTGTTGCTCATGAAATCCTTAAGAAATCAATCACCCGGGACACCGTGACCGCAAAGTGCGAATGGTTTTTATAAGAGATAGTTTTCTAATCACAGAAAATAGAGAGCATGAAACCATTAGACAGGTTCCCATATCGTGAGAACTTGCATATTTCATACAATAAGTGCCAAAAACACTTTGAAGGTAATAAACATGGCACAGTTTTTCAGTTGGATATTAAGGAAACATCGGCTCCAAGGCGCCACACTAGTCTGTGTTCCATACTCCAGGGTCTAATCTTCATGACAGCCCCTGCTTGACCAATAATCGCAAGGGTTGTGACCAGGATTGGCCTTATTTTCGCGCGTCTGGCTAATTATACTGGATTGTGATACACATCCTCGGTTTTATGTGACGTCATCTACATTGCTGCGGTCTGCGTCAAATGCGAGCACCAACGACATATTCAATCTAATTGCTCTTATTATAAAGAAATCGATTCAATTCAAATAATACTCATCACTGTAGTGTTTTATAGATTGTGGCTTTATTTATTAAATGACGCAGTAATATAAATATTCAAGTGGACCGTGATATTAAATAATAATCCATATTTTGGTTTTGTATTTAAATTCCTGGTCATTCATAATTGATAAAAGTGTTAAACTTAAACGGCCCGTTTCAGCACATCATAGCCTATTCAGCCGATTCCACCACTGACTAATGTTGATATCCTAACAGTATGCACTCCTCATACTTGACAAAGCATCGTCGCTATAAATCTGCACATCACTCTATATTCATGCACGACACTATAAGCGCTACAGAATATAAACGAGAGCATCTTAGGTTTAACAGCCATTATGGGTATTACCAGTTACAATGCTGATTGATATGCATGTATCATACCGTTCTCAACCACATATCTCGTTCCTGATATTATGGCAATGAGTCGCTTATAGCGGATGAATCTATCAGCTTCGCTTGTGGTACACTTATTACAGCAAGTGGGTTTCATAGAATGGTAGCAGCACGCCCGACATGCTATTATTTATCTATCATAGCATACGTATGTACTCAATATAGGGGTGAGCATGCATGCTGTATGTTAGCTCACCCATTGCATGGTGTGGGCAAAGTATTTGTATTGTTACCGGTGTTATTAATCGCATTCTAATTGCATTGGGAAAAGTAAGCAGGTTATGTGAATGACAGTGCATATGCATCATACACTGAGGGTGTTAAATTGTTCCCTATATGGAGCTAGCATGCGGTCGCGTGATAGTGCAGCCCAACCTGATAAACGCTAAGAACAATTAGAATCACGTCATAATGCTCGGTTGATATTAAGGTAGGTTGCGTTCATCATTTAGGAGAAGTAACTTACAGTTTAGATGAGAATATATGAAGTCGGAAGTCTATGGCTCTCTGCAGTAAACAACACTTGAATGACTACTAGTTTCGCAGTATAATTTCATTGACAGACAGACCCCAATCATGTTTGAATCCCATTCAGGGGCCATGACATCTACACACGAGTACGCTAATCTTCAAAGGGGCCGAACTTGAGAGAAACTGAAAGGATCACATTTGATCGCTGTGCGGCACACACCTTATAAGCAATCACTTTTGGTGCTGCAGTTGACGTTATTTCTGAGGCTTCATTTGATCGGATTGATTATGCAAATCAAGATAAAACATATCACTTAATATAATAATGGAAGGTCAATTGGAAGTTTACTATTTATGATGATCAACCGATAGATTATAGTTATTGAAGCATCATATGCTAAGTGATAGGTGGTATGTCATCCAATTATATTATTCATAACATGTAACCACAACACAGTCCACACTATACGATACGTGAACTTTTACGACTAACAAGAATTGATCCCCAGACTACGTACACATTGAAAGCATACTTCCACAGTCAATATTTACAGTATATTTATTTATACATTTTCTCTGGTTATTCTTCCGTACCATATGATATTATTATAGCTGAGAATATAAATTCTTATATAAAATTGCTTGCAGCATCTGTTCCGGATTTATCCACTGATGGTGAACAATGGTTGATTTGCAGAGGCAAAACTTCCGAGCGCCAAGCCCCTATGTATGTAACGTACACAATATGCAAATGACCTGCGCCTCTGTCTGTCTAAGCACAAGCAAACCCGTCGCAGCGCACAAGTTTCTCGTCAATACCCCATTAACCAGTATCATAGGCAATACACGCTTCATCGTCGGATGATCTGCAAGGAGGTGCAAAAAGGTAAATGCTGATACAGATTGCGACGGGCCGGCGATCGGGATAGATGAAGCTACATATAAAGAAAGTAGTGCCAGTTTGTTGATGGTATCGCTTTAATTGTGTCATCGAATGTAAATATTTGAACGCTGCTTATTTGTTGCTAATGCGACCTGTTCCATCGGTAGATTAAACATGGCTCACAGATGGATTCGCAATTGTCTATTTGCCACATCATTCAATTTAGGAGTGGTTCTGCCATTCATCTTCGCTTTGTCTTTTGCTTTGGATGAACACAGCAATTACAGTTTGTGTGGATAAACGGCAGGTTAAAGCAAGACACAGCGCACACAAATCATAAAAGGAGAAGTAAAGATACTCGCGGGTATATTTTCCTGTTGACAGGACGCATGAAATGTTTGAACTTTCTTAATGAAGGGGTTTAGTGAATATTACAAAAGATTAGAACATTTTGATAGTTTTGTGTTTTGCAGGATTGAATCAATCAGATACATTACTAAATGTTATTACAGCATCCTTATAGATACGCGATATTGTCATTATTAAATACATCTTAATTTATGTGACAAATGTCAAGCCGCTTACACAAAATTTTAATTCAGAAGTCTTTATGCGGTGGCTTTGTTTAAGGCTTCACGTCTACTGCATTAAATCATTGCTTGTTGTACATCACTGCCCAGCTTATTATGACCCCGTAGAGAGAGTGTATAAAGACCGCTGTCTTGGTTTTTGCTCACGTAGTTAGTCAGCCCGTTTACAGTTAGACGAGACAATAGCAGTTGCCAATAACTGCATGGAATGTTTGCATTTAACAACGCTGGTTATGTATAGTGAAGTATCGTTTCTGGGAATAATGCCGCTTGAAAAACGTTGCGTGTCAATTAACAGGTGAATACATTGCCATCCATAATTCTTTATCTGCTTCCCGGAACTCGGTCATCAGACAAAAATGTAGATGAGAAGAGCAGTTGCGTGACTTTCTTTCACTTCAATCTGTATTTTGGTATATATATCAGACCGATAGCGTGCCTTCCTATTCTTCGTTATGCATCATGCGTCTATAAAGCATTTATTGGCAGCTGCAGAAATCCGTTGCCAGTAATATAATACAACAAGTTCACGCAACAACTAATACCGTGTATTTCACTTAACCTATTTCGCGAACCTATGCGTCTGCATTTATATAGCGAAAACGTAAGAGATCCGGAACCTTACATGTTTCCTTTGGCATGCAAATATATTTGCCTGGGGCAGACGAATACTTCCAATTGCCATACTAAAGTCTATTGAAATCGTCACATGTCTTTGGCGTTAATTATAACACTTGTGATATATGGTCTATTAAACGCCTTTAATGCAGTATTTACATATTTTGGTTGGTGCATTGGGTGTCACCCATGCTGTTATTGTTTATATGGTTGCTGTGTTTTCTCGTTGTATCATTTTTCCCAAATAATTATTCAAAATATTCGAACCAAGTTGTATAATTAATTATAGTGATTAATACAATATTGTACACATCAATCCACTAATTTTTAATTATATAGATGTCAATTGGATATATGAATATGTTAATCAAAGTCCTGTAGCACATTGAACCATTGCAATTCAATATATGCAAATTGCTGTTTATACGTCTTTTTTCCCCGAATCCTCGGCTGTAACGTTACTGCATACGTGAGCAATCGTCAAACGTAAATCTAATCACAGCTACATGGATGGTAATATAAAGCAATTAGAACTACAGACAAACACGTGTGTCCAAAGTTGAGGACGACGTAATTACATGCAGTCTGGAATCATAATGAACACGTAAATTGATCAAGCGCAAAAGACCATGAGAAATGCGTTTCTATTCCGTAGTTTCTAGGAAACCCATCCTACTTGAATGTATAATGCTATTCTCTACTTTATTTTTTTTGCCATCATTAGAAGTATAGTGCCTGTCAGACAAAATGTATCTTTTCTGAATAAGTCATATACAAGTTTTGAATTAGGATTTTCTGCCACCTCTTTGAACGAGGTGTAACGCATGGCGTATCATGCCATTCATTCAGTAAAACATGCCAACAGTAAAAAATAATAATTCCTATCATGAAAGTTACACCTTCGAATTGTAAGTATTAAAATGTAGCTGTTTTGTACGATATTTGCCTCCTCAAGCTTCTCCCGAACGCAAGTTATATGTAATATTGGCTTTCTTCTTCCAGAACGCAAAACGAATTTACATTAGATTCATTCGACCAACCATTGATAATGAGCTAACGCATAATGCTTGAATTTGATTGGGGGAGCAGTCTTTGTATGAGATGGAAACAGGTGTGCCGCCACTCTCATTGTATATCATGGCAACGGCAACGAATATTCTACCAATTCATGCTACTTACGCTATTGTATAGTATGAACTAAATATAGGTCTAAGTCTTCGTTAGATCGCCCGCGCAATCTACCAATAGTTCTCTTCGTTCAGGGAGCAACGTGTCATTTAGGTGTATTTGACCACCATTGATACTAAATCACATTGATTCATTGAGTCATAAATCAGTAATTCGCCGTTGCTCCTGAAATCCTAAAGAAATCAATCACCCGGGACACCTTGACCGCAAATTGATCATGATTTTTTCTAATTACAGAGAATGGAGAGCATGGATCCATTAAACAGGTTCCCATATCGTGAGAATTTGCATATTGCATACAAAAACACTTTTAAGCTAATATACATGGCACAGATTTTCAGGTGGATATAAAGGAAACCTCGGCTTCAAGGCGCTACACTAGTCTATGTCTCATACTCCATGGTCTGAAACTGGTGCGTCTGAAATATACTGAGAACAGCGAACAACATCTTGATAACCGGGCTTAAGATGCGGCAAGCCAACGTGCAGTTTCTTTCCAAGTATCTCGGTCATATTTAAACGTTCTATGTTAATTTCAGCGGATTATGTCAGCAGTAGATCAGGCAATAAATCTGGGTGATTTTCTCAAAAAAAATAAACACGATGTTTGATCAACGGACACCATCCCATCATATGAGTGATTCTCTCAGCTGCATCTATTATTCAATGCAGTGTGCATAAATATAATACGACGATACTCATCGATCTCAGATTAAAAACAGATGCAGTCATAATTGATAAAAGTGTTTTCCTTTTAGGTTAATGACTATACTTAAACGGGCCGTTTCAGCACATCATAACATATAATTCCACTACTGCCTGTCGTTAACATTCTAACAGTACACACTCCATACTCGACAAAGCCTCGTTGCTATAAATCTGCACATCACTCTATATTCGGCCAATATACATGCACCCTACTATAAGAATTACAGAATATAAACGAGAGTAACCACTATGGATATTACCTGTTACAATGCTGATTGATGAGCATAATAAAAACAGATGCAGTCATAATTTGATAAACATGTTTTGCATTACGTTGATTTCTATACGGAGTGGGGCCGTTGCAGCGCATCATAACATATTCATCCGATTCCACCACTACCCATGGTTAGCATCCTGACAGCATATACTCCTCACACTCCATAAAGCTTCGTCGCTATGCATCTGCACTTAAGTCTATATTCGGCCAATATACATCCAAGCTGGTATCAAAATTACAGTCTTTAAACGAGGGCATCTTACGTTTAGTTACCACTATGGATATTACTAGCTATACACCCTGAATGATGAGCATGTATAATACCGTTCTCAACCACATATCTCGTTCCTGACATTGTGGCATGGAATCGTTTGTTGCTTCAGACGTCATCAATATAGCGGTATACCTGTCAGCTTGTCTTGTGGTACACATATTACAGCTACTGGTTGAATAGAATGGTATCAGCACGCCCAAAATGCCATTATTTATCTATCATAGCATGTACCTCATAACGCGGAGAGCATGTATTCTGCATAATAGCTCTCTCGTTGCATGGTCTGGGCTACGTAGTTTGTATTATTACTGGTGATATTAAACACACTGTATTTGCATTGGGAAACAGTGGGACTAAATACATGAGAGTTATTGAACAAGTAAACCGTTTGTCTGAATAACAGTGCGTATGTATCACACACTGAGGGTGTTGAATTGTTCCCTATACGGAGATAGCATACGGTCGCGTGCTAGTGCAGCCCACCTTATAAACGATTAGACCCATTAGAATCACGTCATTACGCTCGGTTGATATTTAGGTGAGTAGCGTTCATCATTTAGGAGAAGTAAGTTACAGTGCATGTCAGTGAGAATATATGTGGCCGGCAGTCTATGGCTATCTGCAGTAATCAACACTTGAATGATAACTAGTTTTGCAGTATAATCTTATTGACAGGCAGACCCCGATCATGTTTGAATCTGATTCAGAAGCCATGGCCTCTACACGCGAGTACATAGAATGATTAAGGAAAATGTTTTATTTTGTAACATTGTTAGAGAGACTAATTACTAATCTTTATAAGGGCCGATATTGATACCGTATATTGATAGACGGTATGTTAACACAAGATACAGCGTACAAAGATCCACTATGAACACTCCAAGCATGATGAATTGAAAACTGAGTATTTGCGTGTTACGCCTTAGTTAAGATTCATAACGGACCGGCTATTCAGTAAGACTATTCCTCGTGGCTATCATATTCATGTAACAACCTCCCTCCGGTGGCTTTAAATCATTAATCGTTAACTGCAAAGATAAAATAACAAGTCTAGTGATAGACCACGCATATTCTCTTTCACCATCGTCCTTGTGAAGCATCTGCGTACCCATTGACATCAAGGCGGCTTATCCTAAACACGTGGGAGACGCATCTGTGCGCTATTAATTGCTCTGGCTGAAACATATGCATGATCCTTGCCAAATTATCGAAAAGACAAAGGAAATTGTGTAGAAGTTATATAGCCAGGATGATTATGATATGTCAATAAATCAACTCCCTGTGCCCCATGGAATATTGCTCTATACAGTTGGAAGTAAAACATATCGCATATCACCACTATTGGATGCTGTTACTCGACACAAGCTGGTGTGAAAACAACAGTTCGTGGTATCCTTTACCCAGGATTGAAACATAGGTAATCAGAACACAGGCACCATTTGGCACTACTTATGTTGACTAAATGACACGAACACACCGATTTGTCTAATATTTCATCACAGCACTATTGGTGTTAATGACTTAAATCTTTAAACGAGCAGTGCCCCAAGTACATGTCGCCAATATTAAGGTTAGCTGACTGACGCATAGAACGTGGCACTGGCAGGTCTCTTAGATTGTATGTGTACATAACAGACCATTCAATTGGCAGGACAAATATAAGTTGGTTCTACTTTAATATCCGACCAAGCGGGTCCAAATGAAAGTAAAACACACATGAGAAACTACCAGGGAAGCTCTTGCGATATAGAAACTTCGAGCATAAAGGTCGCATCAAAGCAGCACAAGTGAAAAATGAATAATCAGTACGTCATTATGATTGCTGTTGAAGGCGAAATGTATCAAAGGCCAGGATGTGATTAATAAGCTCACGTCACACAGACTGTCCTTGGTAATATTAAACGACACGAGGCATTATGGACACTCCTCAAGTGACCAGTAATACACTGGGCGTTAATACAGAATGGAAGCCAAATACACCTGCTCGAATAAATGAACTGCCTGTAAGAATGTCGTCCACTCAAATGTCATGTACT
This sequence comes from Urechis unicinctus, assembly GCA_034190875.2. Taxonomy (NCBI): domain Eukaryota; kingdom Metazoa; phylum Annelida; class Polychaeta; order Xenopneusta; family Urechidae; genus Urechis; species Urechis unicinctus. The sequence continues at coordinate 71,345,893 of CM067356.1, forward strand.
AAATGCCTCTGAGAAAACCAACATTAAGAATCTAGCTTAGTGATATAGAAGACAGTGAAGGATCACCGCAGCAACACCTACCACAAAACAGCAATGATGGATATCTTTTGGCTGATTGATCAGCATATAATTTCTCCCTAGATATTATCGGAAACGATGGAGTTAGATACCTGCGACAGAGAGTGAGTTGCATAGGAACACAGCACTCTGCTGCTACAAAAAAGAGAACATATCATTGATCTAATGGTTTAGCGTTACATTTGTCACAGCAACAGAGCACTGATGGTTGATATGTACTCACCAGGGAGTTATATCATAAACCTATTCCACGTTTGACTTTTCGGATAGATAATATGTCTGATTATATTGAATGACAGATGCTTAATCCTCGACTTTTTCTATTCTCTAAAGCAGCGGGAAGTTTTCACTTCACATAATAACGACGGTGTCCTGCTATAGACTTTAAACTCCAGATTTACTAAAGGACGATGATTGCGAAATATGGCGATGGGACGTTGATTTAAAGACAATCAATATCGAATCAGAGTTAATCTGTTCATACACCTGTGACCTTATTCAATAAAGATAGCTAAGTCACTGCACTTAATCCATATTCTTTTTCTGTTCTTTATTAAATGGATAATAATCCACGAAAGAACATTATTATAATTCATAGGATCAGTGCTAGATCTTTTGGTTGATTGGAATCGGTTATATTCAGCCTTTCCACATATCATATCATTGATCTAATGGTTTAGCGTTACATTTGTCACAGCAACAGAGCACTGATGGTTGATATGTACTCACCAGGGAGTTATATCATAAACCTATTCCACGTTTGACTTTTCGGATAGATAATATGTCTGATTATATTGAATGACAGATGCTTAATCCTCGACTTTTTCTATTCTCTAAAGCAGCGGGAAGTTTTCACTTCACATAATAACGACGGTGTCCTGCTATAGACTTTAAACTCCAGATTTACTAAAGGACGATGATTGCGAAATATGGCGATGGGACGTTGATTTAAAGACAATCATATCGAATCAGAGTTAATCTGTTCATACACCTGTGACCTTATTCAATAAAGATAGCTAAGTCACTGCACTTAATCCATATTCTTTTTCTGTTCTTTATCAAATGGATAATAATCCACGAAAGAACATTATTATAATTTATAGGATCAGTGCTAGATCTTTTGGTTGATTGGAATCGGTTATATTCAGCCTTTCCACCGAAAAACAACTAAGTCTCATCGCGCAAAGGAGATTATGACATGCGGTACATAGCAAATCGGTAATATTGTCAACATCGCTAACGGCCATGATACGTTTTTACCGGCCTACTTGACGCAATGTTTACTAGAACAGCAGCGATACACGATCACAGCACCTTGGGCAGTATAAACATCAGCCGCTGAGCACCTACATATCAGTTACTATAAGGCAATGCGATATAATCATATGGCGTTTACGATCAGTGTTTGACGTGACTACAATTGGTAACAAAACAGACGACATGGTTATCCCGCTTGCTTCAGATTATAACATACCAATACGGTGATACTCAATGACCGGAATGCTTATCATTATTAAGAAAGCAATATATGTCATAACCAAGAGTTTAATATTGCGAGGAAATTTAACAGGAACCCTACCAAAGTGGGTTACGTGAATTTCGCTTCCATATCCTTTCAATCGTTTGGGCAACATCATGAAAAGGTGGTATTTCACTCATAAGATGCTTACTAAACACCTACATCGAAAACCGCAAGTTTGGGGCGCATGATATTATCAACAGAAACGCTAAAACGCTAAAACATTTTACCTGCGATATCGTAACCTACCCTCCTATCTAATATTTACATTCTTCTACCGATGGTGCAGAGATAAATTGTATCGTCTTTAGAAATCGAACTTCGAGTTGTTATCCAATTGTGCTCGACGAAAGGATCCTAAATGATGTAATAAGTCCGTAAGACCTGATTTGTTTGACTTGGCTGTCACCTGAAGCAGAATGGAAAAGTGTTTGGACTGCACTATGTACACTGTGCAACTTTACATCTTATGCAGATCACTACATCGTGAACAGTGCATATGTTCACTTAGCACTGTGTTTCATACAACATGTACATTGAACTTAGCAATTACATGCCGATGTCCGTTTCTCATTAGTTTTCCTATATACTTAATGTGTATAGTACAGACTGTTCCACTCTTGGCCTATATATTAGAGAAGCACACGATGCATGTCAATTTGCTAAAAGGCGTGTGACTGTACTCACAAATAATGCGAATCATGGCAAGTATATTTTTGTCCAGTGTTCTATGGTCGACAACAAAAATATTGCAACACAAGGCAGTTAAGTTTTAACTACCAGCAACCGGAGAACCTCTTCCACGTAGTTCAGTGTGAAACACAATCACTATCAAGTGTGCGGTTTCTGATCCACGGGTATTACGACACAGTACGAGGACAACAAACTGTAAGATACCAAATTGTCTTATTCTTGTGAACGTCATTCCATTGCCTCCTATTTGTTAGCTGAAATGTGGCAGGTGGGTTAAGACCATGCTGCTTTGTCTGCTGAATTTGCAAAAGCTGTTCCGACGACCTACTTTGTGAATCATATTTTTGTAGTCACTTTAGTATAAGTTTGCTGCTGTGCATGCATGTACGCGAAGCACTCTCACACTCATCGTCTATAATGTTACCTTGTTTTGCTAAAAAGAGAAAATACTGACATGGAAATAGTATGTGAGTGGGTGTGCATGTGCGTAAGTACACATGTGTGAGTGTGTGTATGTGCGTATTTGTGTGTGTGGTTGGGAAGTTGAGCGTACTTCCCCACCATATGAATTTTTGTTAGACTAAACAAATTATTCTGTATGTAAAGGGACTAAATACTCTATACCTAGATTCATATCAACAATCTTGTTTTAAGTTGTCATATGTGAATTAAATATTTAGTATATTGAATTTCAATACACCCATGGGAGCCTTTCAACGGCTACACGGGGAGATATGTACCTATCATGTACGCATTAATCAGTAGGTAGATAGACCAAGATGTGCTACCAAATCATCCAAATCGTCCAAAAGTATTTAAAGACAGATACAATCATTTTTATATGGATAATGTTTATTGATAAACTGTGATTGTTTCTTGAATGTGAAGATTATCCAAAAATTACATTTGTTGATTTTACCAAAAACTGTTAAGTTATCAGGCATCAATTAATGTATGATTCTGCATAGTCCGCATGCAAAAGCAAAGGCTTTGAAAGATTATTTGTAACATTCATCAATATTTATATCTTTGCTGTTAACATAGCTCCTGAACAATAATCTTGCTTTTAAGGGGAACAGTATTTAATTGATACATCATTTGTAATCAAGCTAGAAGAACCATAATGCTGGTACAGGTTCATTTGAGTGCATTTACAGAACCTCATTGTGTGTTTCCGGCGAACGATGAGGTGTGCCATTGGAAATTAAGGAAGAACTGAGCTAAATGTGATGGCCATATTGAAGTAAAAGCGGAACTGTATGAGTAACTGTAATACACAAATGGTGCCTAGAGGCTATCTTAGCCAGTCATCAAAAGATTGATTAAGTTGTCATTCATTAAGATCGGTCAAAGATTGTGTTGCTCTCCAACAAAGCCCATTTTTACACTTGCGTTGAACGTGAGAGTATTACTGCAAGCAAACGGCGAGGTAACTGTATTGGTAAACACTGACTTTGTAATTGGATATACACTGGAATACTAGCGCCTTCAAAGCCATGCATAACCACAGGCTTCCATGTTTACCGCCGTATAGCTGAGAAAGTAAGCAATTAGACTCACAATCTAATATGGTATTTTATGAAAATATACAGTGGCTGGAAGATCGTATTATTTCTTTTAAGTTGACAGCTTAATGCTTCCCATAGGATGTATTATGAAGTTTAGATGTGCCCTAGATCAGCTGCTAATCCCATCATTGTGTTCTATGGTTCATAAGTGTAACATTTGTCCCAGCATCTATGCTGTTACCTGCCACAACTACATTAATTTGTGAAGCGGTCATCGAATCATTGCACAATAGTGTCGCTTGCATTAAATAATTTGGCCGATGCATTTATCCTCGTATTTTACATTTTTTGCAGTCCTCGAAATTAACATCCTAAGCGTAGGATCCTCATTTTTTCCGTATTCGACCTCTTTGTGGTTTACTTTAGCGCACTTCTCTCTATCATTTAAAATCAGCTTTACTATTGCGTTATTTACTAGAAATAAGGCGCTGTGTAGATATCTTTATTACATATACAATGTGAAGACGCTTATTTAGAAACTACTGTGACACTTACACGGGATGGCCATTGCTTGATCTGAAGTAATTTGCATATACTTTTTCAAAACATCAGCAATAGAAAACATACATCGCTTAATATGACCATGGTTTGTCAATAAACATGTTACGATTGGGATGATGAATCGACAATTTCTAAAGTTGAAATGCGTTGCTTGGAGGGCGTGAACTTGAACGTTGATTGAATATGTAGCGTCGTTTGTCTGACAGGTAGATTCTCAATTCTTCAAGCGTTACACGCGGCCTCTCTATGTATAAACTCAATCCAACAAACCTTCAAAAGATATCTACAATCATCGCAACCCAAACATATAAGATGTATCTACACATAGCAATATATGATGCAATAACTCGTTCCAGTTATATAATATCACCTCTATGATTAATTTGGAACGTTCACAGAGGTGGAAAGAGCCCTCCATCACTTTGAGTCGCTCCCTAAATTACCATCTATAATGCAACCGTGTATCACTCAGGAGGATTAAAGCGAACAAATCATCACATCATATGCTCAGTAACGCTTGATATACCGTCTCACTAACATTTTCATGTATTACAACCAGCGTAGACATCTTCCGAACGTTGGAAAATATAATGCTGCATTTTCTTTTCCTAAAGCAGCAACAGATGCTAATTTCCCAAAGTAAGACCTTTTGCAAGCTGAAATGGGTTAAATAAGTAATATACTACAGGCGCATTTATAACGGCTGATTGGTCGACGTAACGGGTTAGTACCGAAAGACGAAGATTCTAAGACATGACGATCAACGGTGGTTTCGACAATGCAGCGCGTTGTATTGCAGCTGTGGACCGAGGTCACAGCTGCTACACCACCCGTTTTCGTTCGACCTCCTTCGCAGTTATCAAAGCAACTGTTATGTAACCTAATTTGTATGACTTACTTGCTTATGACGAATTTATGGTTCTAGGGATAGAATGGATGATTGCATTGTTATTATGTACACTTATGGTGCAGGAGTATTTTCGATATAGATTATATGACATTCAGCATAAGGACAACTTTCGTTTTTCTAGTCACTATTTTTCATTTTAACCACAGTGCAGCGTGTCGGGCTCTACGTAAGGGCCCTGGGCATCTGTAAAGTAGTTTCAAATGTGCAGTGCACACATATATACATTGTTTATTGAGGCACATTTAGCGTGATTTGGAAATAAATGCACATGTTAGCCCCGTTAAACTGCTAAATTCCTAGTCGTCTATACATCTTATTGCATAATTGAACCATTTCTGCTAGTAAACAATCAATTACAAAAAAATTAAACGTGAAGGCAATATTGGTAAACATATAACAATGTCTTCTATGCAAGATATCAGGTAACGCCCACACAATGAAAATGTTTTATGAGCAAGCACTTTACCCAGCTGGTAAAGCGCTATATAAGGTAAGCTGCGTAACTCGAGGAATGTGGACTCTTTGTCCAAAATTATTGGATGAGTACCACATGACTGGTAGAATGCGGCGCAAAAGTTTGGAGGGGGGGGGGGACACCAACTGACAGTGATTGCTTCATTTTGCATTTCGTATTCAGATAATTAGAGGCAACAAGAGGACGAATCGAAAAGATTTCAGGCGGAGCTAG
>CM067356.1:71351949-71364449 GCA_034190875.2 Urechis unicinctus
TTCTTTTTGAACGCTTGAAAAAAAGGTTTGGGAAACAGATTCAGGCACTAAACGTTGAAAAATGATGGGCGGGGAAATTTTCACATAAAAAATTTAAAACGAAAAAAAACCACTGACGGCTTGTTTTCGGGGGACCCAAGTTTAACCCTTTTGGGGGGACCCCCAAATAGGGCCTTCAAACGACAAAAACGGGATTTAAAGTCCTCAATGGAAGTTGCATAGTTAAGTCTTAGGTCAGAACATGGAAAGCTGCTACAGTGTCAGAATGATGAGATTTGAGAAAGACACACTTCACCAATTTTCATATATTGTCACTTTTACACTCGTCCCCCAAAGGCCGGTTTTTCAAGCAAGCAACATATAGTGCATTTTTTGAAATCGTCAATAAACTGCTGAAAACAGCCGTTGGAATTATTCAATCGATTCAGAGCACATAAACGTTGTACAATTGATGGGCGAGGGCAATTTTACACATAAAAAAATTAAACGTAAACAACCACTGACGGCTTGATTTTCGGGGGACCCAAGATATAGCCTTTGGGGGACGCCGCAATCAATTGGTCCCCCAATCGTCCCCAAAGGCTGGATTTGTACTAATATATATATATATATATATATATATATATATATATATATATATATATATATATATATATATATATATATATATATATATATATATATATATATATATATATATATATATATATATATGATATATTGTGTATATATGAGCTGGCAGGTGTTCTTATCTGAGGTATATTCTTTGGTTATTTCGTGTAGTTTTCAATTTTTTCTGTTTTTATCTGGCTGCAGAATTAATTCTCTCATGCCACCGCATAATCGATAAACTTTCGATCTCGGGGCCTTGAAAACACTCTTCGAACTACTTTTACAATAGTTTGCATCGTGACTGGGCACCTCAGATTTCATCATTGCACCTGTGCTGCTTCCCAGATTATCGACCATCTGGTCCAGATTTTGGACTACAGTAAGAGTTTGTGCGTTGAAAGTCGCATTGGAGCAGAGATCGTCAAGGGCCACCGAAGAGAACTTCTTGAAGAAAGAAATATCTTCTGGTTTCACGGTTAGGTATCTAGCAACACATCAATAAAAACTTACTCTGATCAATCATAAATCGCATCTCTCGGCAAAGTATCATCGTTATTCATAAATTAATCAACTGGTCTGGTTCCTAACCTCGGCGACTTGTGGAACATATGCATACATCATGTTTAGCCGCGTTTCAATACTCGCGATATTGGTTTAATAAATATTAGTTTGCTTGCCTTATAATATTTCTTACATGCTTCGGCTAAGCGGCTCTGCATCTTTGAATTTCAGTAAGTTACCTTTGTTGTTGACCGCTTAAGCGATATTGTTTCACGATAAAGCAATATGCGTTTAAAGACAATCGAAAGACTGAATACTTTACCAAGTAAAATTTTCCAGCATGCATACATTACATAGTTTAGATTAGTAAATAGTATACAAGTCACATGAATCGTATTTATATATAATATCAGTAAGTTAGTATATGCTAGTTTCATTGAACTGTTAAAAAAACTTCCTTTTACTCACCAGGTTGGACAATAAAGGCTGTAGAAGAAACTGTGGTCGATTTTAGCCATTGTTGCTGATCGACTTTGCATTTACTTATATAATGCCCAAGTCGCGTACACACCGTCGACAGGAGCGCTATCTTCGTAGCAATCCCAATAAGGGAACGCGCTGGTTTACTCAGCGGTGAGGCAACTCGCATTTCGTAATTTCATTCGTTGATTTCAGTTCATATATGTTTATGGTTTGCTCTTAATAGTGAATACAAATATATTGATTGCTGATAATGAGGGAACATTCGCAGCGTTATTAAACAATTGGATTTGCATAGAAAGTTGCTCGCCGCGCTATGAGCTATTAAATCAACGATAAATCACAGTAGTCATAAAGTCTTTTTCCCCGTGAGTTAGACGGCTAACCCGTGGCGTCATCGGCTTAGTGGATGCATCTTGGGCGGAAGTTTCCATCGTCCTGTGCACCTAACTTATCCGGTACCCTCCAACCGACCTGCGTGCCAAGGTATATTTTAAGTGGAGGTATCACTTGACCGCAGAGGCGGACTCGCCACGTTGTATGTTCTCCAGCGAGCGACCTGACACTGATGTTATATACGCACCCGTTATATCCCTCTTACTGTTGTTCGAGAGACTATGATCTTACAAAGGCTTACGAGTATAGACAAATAAAGATAACATTTTCATTGCTTGGTTTAGCTTAGTTGTTCATTAATTTAGGCGAACACGAATACTAAAATGCGTAGCGATGAAAAGGACAAACACCGAGGAGGAAGGAAGCTATATAGATACATAGAGAGATAGAGATATAGAGACATATATAGAGAGAGAGATAGAGAGAGAGAGAGAGAGATAGAGATATAGATATATAGATAGAGAAGAGAGAGAGAGATATATAGAGATAGAGAGAGAGAGATATATAGAGAGAGGTTCTTGAGGGAGATAGATATAGAGAGAGAGAGAGATATATTTTATAGATATATATATATTATATATATATATATATAAAAATATATTCTATATATATAGATATATCTATATATATATATATATATATATATATCTCTATATATCTATATATATATCTATATATATATATCTATATATATATATATATATATATATATATACATATATTTAGCACGAACGCGACCTTTAGTAGACAAAAACCGCCAACCTTTCGTTGCCGTCGGTACACGAAAGGATATACTACTATGTCCACATAAAGTCAATGCACTATTTCGTTTAAAATGTTCACAAATATTTTGGTTTGACCATTCTAATATGATAGTCTAGTCTTAACTACGTACAAAGATAATCTTTTAATAATGATTTCTTTGAATTTTGAATATTTTAGCGAAATTTAATTTTAACAACTAACAATTTGAATTTTTTTATAATCATATACCGAAAAACTGCATTTTTTCTCTTTATTAGTCTATCTACAATTTATAATAAGTTCGCAAAATGCTGCCAATGGCTCATGAGGATCATATCTACAACTAATATTATAATTCTTATCCATGATGACGGAAAATGATTTCAAAATATCTGTATTCCGCCAATATACGCAAATATATATGGGGCCCGAAAAAAGGCCGACCATTTGTCGCACACAGTTAAATTTTGAACCATGATTTGTGATTCAAAAAAGTAAATCTTGATTAAATACTAAATAAGGGCCCAACTCTGTAATTTTTACAGGTTTACCACTGGAAATATTCGTTTTGAGGTTGGATTCACTGAAGTTGTATCAATTTAAGCAATCATTATGAATTCCGGACCTTATTTTGAAATTTGTATATTTTTACCTTGCAAACAATTTGTTGCTTGATTAAAAACACTTTTTTCCCTATTTATTTCGAATATGTTTTTTCCAACTATGGGCAACTTGCCAAATCAATGTTTGGACAACACTGTGAACAATTTTCAAGAACATCATGCAACTTTCCACAAAAGTTGAAAAATATATATTTTCATCGCACGCTGCCACAATCTGTCAAGCTTGGCTATGTCAGCTATTTGCGTATGTTGAGATAGCTTGATTTCCATCGGCGGCGTATTTCGAAGGTTAGTCAGCGCATTCTTTATGGTTTTCCAAATCAATTATTGATTCAATGATAGTCAAATTGGTTGCATATGTAGTATGTAACCATATGGTTGATGTTTTGCATGACCATTGGTGCCTGACTTTTTTTAACCGCCTTTTTGGAACCAAAATATATATATTCTTTCCCACTAAAATATTTATAAAAATTAACTTAATTTGACTGGTGCAAATTATCATTGGACTATGATAACATAAGTTAAAAATGATTTGTCATTGCCATGATGTGTTTTCGACAAAAAAATCCAAAATGGTAGTATATATGGATATTATATATATAATATATATATATATATATATATATATATATATATATATATATATAGATAGATATATATATATATATATATATATATATGCATGTATATATGTATATGTATATATATATATATATATATATATATATATATAGATATATATATATATATATATATATATATATATATATGTATATATATATATATATAAATATAATATAATATATATATATATATATATATATATATATATATATATTATGTAAATGTAGATTTTATAATAATCTGTTAGCCAATAATAATAGGAAAACATAATAACCAGTTAGCCATCGATATTATCAAAACCTTTATAACTGTTAGCCATCTAAAACAACAAAACATAATAACCAATTAACCATCAAGCAAAAACAAAACACAATAAACAGTTATCCGTCGAAAATAACAAAACACAGTAATCAGTTAGCAATTGAAAGATGATTGTATATACTTCCATATAACATTCCCTTAGATAGAGAGATATAAATATATAGAGATATATAGAGAGAGATAGAGAAGAGAGAGATAGAGATATAGAGAGATAGAGAGATATATATAGATAGTATATATATAGATATATAGAGATAGATATATATATAGATATATATATATATATATTATATATAGTATATATATATATATATATATATATGTATATATATATATATATATATATATATATATATATATATATATATATATATATATATATAACAATAATCAGTTACCAATTGAAAAATGATTGTATATACTTTCATAAAACATTCCCTTTTAACAGTCTATTTGTCACATTTGATTAGTTTGTAGCAAACACAAAGTTCATAGAAACATCATACCACCAAAAACATACAGGAACTACAAACAATCACCCGAAGGTTAGTTATGTACAGCGGTAGTTTTTGATTTACAACAGTAAATGACAAAAGCATATAAGCCTGTTAAGCAATAAGTTGAGGATCAAACAAAAATGAATAACATCGATGTTGGCTTAACAATTGTCGTATATGCTGTAGGGGTCTGTTTCACTTTGTCCGTTTGTGTCTTGCAGCTCCGCATATGTATTACTTTCAGGTCGGGAAATGTGTTCGATTTCAAAAGCTTCATTCGAACTGCCCTTCTCTCTTTCCGTAGTCTTTGAAACAGCTGAAGATTTTTACACAATGACATGCACTACACGACATGATATCAGGGAGTTACCGCGACTAACATGAATCTGAGCAGCAATCGCCTAAGATATTTCCAGAATGTGTTTCCCTTAAACGCTTCAATTGAGACCTTGGACCAAGAGGCTCACTGCTGGAATCTAATAAGCGCATTTTATTCAACTGTTAACAGCAGGTAGATTTTGTTGTTCTGATTTGCTTGTTAAAAGCAGGCAATAAAACGGGTAGGTGACCCATCAAGGACGTTTAATAATATCTTGCAATTTTATTTTGCTGATTATCATGACAAGCTTCTCTTACCAAGAGGCCGCTGAAGGACATGCCGGTATACTAAGAAGATGATCAATATGATTGCCAGAAGCTGCAGTGTTCCTAGGCTGGCGCCCAGAGCAGTTACCTGAACACTGCCTCCCACTGCAAAGAAAAGATGATGAGCGTTGTGCATATCATTGTGAACCATATCTGGCAAACGTCGAGCATGAACGACAATGTGTTTAGGGTGCAAATAAATGATAAGTGAGGTATGAAATGGAAATGATATGTACAAATTAGGATACCGTTTTTTGTATGCTGGTGTGTGGGTGGCGATGTATCCCGGGGAGCCTCACGGGTGGTAGGTGGGGCGGCTGTGGCAGCTAGGTTATCACATGACACATGATACAAATTACGGCCTCACTGAACATCTTCTTTCGAAAGTACATTAAAGACACTATAAATGCAAATAAATGATAAAGGAAGTATGATCTGGTAATAAGATGTACACATTGGGATACTTTTTCTTGTCTGCTGGTGTGTAGGTAGAGATGTATCTCGAGGAGCATCAGGGGTTGTAGGTGGGGCAGCTGTGGTAGCTAGGTTATCACATGACACATGATACAAATTACGGCCTCACTGAACATCTTCTTTCGAAAGTACATTAAAGACACTGTAAATGCAAATGCAAATAAATGATAAAGGAAGTATGAACTGGTAATAAGATGTACAAATTGGGATACCGTTTCTTGTCTGCTGGTGTGTGGGTGAAAATGTATCTCGAGGAGCATCAGAGGTGGTAGGTGGGGCAGCTGTGGCAGCTAGGTTATCACATGACACATGATACAAATTATGGCCTCACTGAACATCTTCGTTCAAAAGTACATTAAAGACACCATAAATGCAAATGCAAATAAATGATAAATGACGTATGAACTGGTAATAAGATGTACAAATTAGGATGCCGTTTCGTGTTTGGTGGTGTGTGGGTGTAGATATATCTCGAGGAGCATCGGGGGTGGAAGGTGTGGTGACTGCCGCAGCTGGGTTATCACATGACACATGATACACATTAGGGCCAAACTGAACATCTCCTTTCGAAAGTACATTAAAGACACCATAAATGCAAATGCAAATAAATGATTGTGGCCACACTGATAATATACATTCAACACCAAAGGCACCATAATAATGAGGAGTGTGTATTTACGATTGCAGAGGTCATCAAATGTGATGGTGTCCAATTCTCTGCCTATGAGTTCAGCTGGCGAGGCACAAGGTGTGCTGTCGGGTGTTATATCCGTGACGTTCGTCATGTAAGCAGATTCCTTGATAAAATCAGTCATCCAATTCATGGGACAATCGCAACGCATCGAGTCTGAGTTCAACATGTACATATTAGAAAATGTGCGCTGAATGAGTCGAATGTCTGGAATCGTTTCTAACCCAATGTTGTGAAGGTCAATATACTGTAGTCGGTAGCTTGCCAGAAGAAGTTTTAAGATGATACCAGAAGCGACAGGTCCGATGTGGTTATTGCTAAGGTCCAAGGTCTCAATTGATGCGTTTAAGGGAAACACATTCGGGAAATATCTTAGGCGATTGCTGCTCAGATTCAATGAAATTAAGCTCATACCTTCGAATCTGTAATCGGGTATTTCGCTGATGGCATTGTCTTGTAGGCATAGTGTTCTAAGAGCAGCAGTTTGGAGAATCGGAATTCTTGTCAGCCGATTGCCGGTCAACTCCAATAATCCAAGCTTTGTCGTTTTGTACAGAGCAGTTGCAGCCAAGTCAGTGATGTTGTTATGGCTTAAGGACAAGGACGTGAGTACATTACGTTCTGGTAGGTATGTAAAGTCTGGAAACTCACTCAGACGATTGTTCTTGATACTAAGCTCGTTCAGGGAGGATTTATTCCTGAAGAAGAGCGGTGAAATGTAGTCGATTTGGTTATCATCGGCTTTAATGATCCGTATACTGTTAGAGATTGATGCAGGAAAAGTCGTCAGTCGATTCGATGATAAATCTATGTAGCTCAGTCTTGTCAAGTAAAGGAAGTCGTGATATGGGATTGTTTCAATATAGTTGTTCTTTACATCAAGTGTTATGATGCTGCTTAAGCTGTGCAAAGGTGGCAATGATGCCAGTCGATTTCCTGATACATTCAGATGTTCCAGAGTTGTCCCTGTGAAGGCATCACCGGAGATGGACGATATCATGTTGCCATCTAAATCAATGTGGCGCAAGCGACGACACTCATTGAATTCATACTTTCGGATCGTCCTGATAGCATTATTACTTGCGTAAATATAGCTCAAAGAGTCCATGATGCTGTTGAAAGAGGGTAATGTTTGGAGGTGATTGTTCGATATATTTATTGTATATATCGTTGTTCCGTTGAAAGCACTGTCTGAGATAAAAGATATTGAATTGTCCTGAAGATAGACGAGCCGCAGTTGGCTAAAGTCCCGAAATGCATCGTCGCCTATTGTTTCTAGGGTATTTGAATCAGCACTGATCCGATCGACTTGATACAGTGTGTTACCGACGCCTTTAAAATGAGGCCACTCCCTAAAGTGATTAAATGATATGTATAAATATCTCAAGGCGGCTCCATTAAATGCTGTCGCCGAGATGGACGATATATGGTTATGTCGTAGATAGACATAACTAAGATGGCGGACGTCACGAAAAGTACTCTCACTAATCGTTTCTATTTCATTGTAATCTGCCTGAATATAAGATAATGAATTTCGGACGCTATAAAAGGAGGGCAAAACTCTCAATCGATTATTTGACAAACGTAGTTCAGCAAGTGATGTCCCATCAAATGCATTGTCAGAGATATAGGAGATGTTGTTGTTCCGTACATAGACGTATCGTAATGCTTCTAAGTCTCGAAATGCTTCATCACCCAGATTTTCCATTAAATTCGAATCCGCCTCAATCCGTGCCAGCGTTTTTCTAACGCTTCTAAAGGAAGGCAGCGCCTTCAGTCTGTTCTGTGAAAGGAACAGTTGACTCAAGATTGTTCCAATAAATGCGTCGTTAGATATGAATGATAGCGAATTGTTGCTAAGATATACACTTCCAAATGTATTACAATTGCGGAAAACTTTATCGTCAATTGATTTGATGGCATTTGAATCCACAAAGATGAAAAGCAGGGTGTTTTTGACGTTTTCAAACGAAGGTAGCGCCCACAATCTGTTGCCAGATATGTCTAACGCTGCCAGAATTGTTCCATTGAATGCATCGGCTGATATGTATGACAATACATTGTTTTGAAGATAGACATGTTTGAGTTCGCCACAATCGTTAAATACTCCACGATCCAACGTTTCGATTGCGTTATGTTGAGCGTAGAGTGTTGACAGAGAGCTCCTGAGGCTGAGGAAGGAAGGCAACGCTCTTAAACGGTTGTTTGACAATAATAATACCGACAGTTTTGTTCCACCAAATGCGGCGTCGTCAATGAAGGACAGCAAATTATTTTGAACGCTAAGAGTGCGGAGGTTACGGCAATAGTTAAACACCTCACTGCTCAACGTTTCTATTGCATTATTATCCGCGTAGATTTCAGACAATGTGCTTCTCACGCTGTAGAAGGAAGGCAGCGATCTCAATCGGTTTCGATGAATATCTAATACTTCCAGTATTGTACCGTCAAATGCCTGGGACGAGATGAAGGATATATCGTTTGCGTATAGACGTATCTGAGACAATTGTCTGAAGTTCTGAAATGTATTTCCTGGAATAGATGTAAGGCGATTGTTCGCAATATTAACACTGGTAGTGTAAGAATTGATCTGATCGACTGGAACTGCAGTTAGACAATCTCTCCTGCTGGTGAATGTAAGTGCAGCGCTGTGTGATAAAAGCGTCCACAACAGCAACAAACTTAGAGTACTCATGATACGTTCGTGTAACCTGAAATAATGAGCAGATAATGTTATGACAATGAAGATGTAGACAGACATACATACATACATACATACACATACAGACACAGACATAGACAGACATACAGACAGACAGACAGACAGACATACAGACAGACATACAGACAGACACACAGACAGACAGACAGACAGACAGACATACAGACATACAGACAGACAGACAGACATACAGACACATACAGACAGACAGACATACAGACAGACATACATACAGACAGACAAAACACATACATACATTACAGACAGACATACATACAGACATACATACATACATACAGACATACATACATACATACATACATACAGACATACATACATACAGACATACAGACATACAGACAGACATACATACATACATACATACATACATACATACATACATACATACACATACATACATACATACATACATACATACATACATACATACATACATACATACATACATACATACATACATACATACATACATACATACATACATACATACATACATACATACATACATACATACATACATACATACATACATACATACATACATACATACATACATGCATACATAAAAAACAGGCCAGCTGCAATGATTTCGTGCCAATCACATACATTGCTGCACCAACTAATCATACGATTATGATATATATGTGGTACGGCGTCAACTTTATTAGACCGTACCTGCACAGGCGGGTGAACAATGTTTTTGCGTTCGAGCGAGAGGATGATACTTGTACCGCAGATTATCAAATTATTTTATTCACACGCCCTAATAGGTCAGTGCCTTGGCCAGGTGAGTATGCTAAGTTGAAAGCCTACAGCATGGAAATTTTTCAAATGGAACAATTTTATTGAATGGAAAACTCAGTCTTGACGACAGACTGGCGTTTGACTACTGTTTAGGTTGTAGTGAATTACGAGTGGCAGAAGTAGACATGAAGTAGTGGCGGTAGATTAGGGGTGGCGCTCCATGAGGTGTGTTGGTCGATGTTAGATGATGGTCGATGTGGGTAAAGGTCGATGTTGGATGATGGTCGATGTAGGGTGGCAATCATTGTGGGATAGTGGTCGATGTGGGTTGGTGGTTAATGGGGGCAGTGACCGATGTGGGGTGGACTTGGATGTTAAATGGTGCTCGATATGGGGTTGATGTCATTGCGGGGTGTATGTTGATGTTGGGTGGGATTGTGGTCGATGGGGCAAGGATGTCGATGTTGGGTGGTGGTCGATGTGGTCGGTGGTAGATGTGAGGTGGCGGTCGGTATGGAATGGAGGTTGATGTGGTGTTTTGTTTGATTTGGAGTTGTGATAGCAGTCGGTATGGGGCGGAGGTTGACGAGGGTGGTCTATATGGAGTAGCCGGATCTCGGATTGCTGTTAATGTAGGTCGGTGTTGAGGTTGGTGGTTCATAGGGTGGTATGTGCGGAAAAGCAGGGAAAGTGGTACTGTTGTTATTGAAGGTTGTGATTGATAAAGGTGGTCTGTTTGGGGTAGCAGGCAATGTAGGATGGCTATTATTAAAGGTCGGTGATGAGGGTTGTGGTTGATAAGGTAGGTTTATTTGGGGAAGCAGGGAATGTGGGATTGCTATTAATGTAGGTTGGTGACGAGGATGGTAGTTGATAAGGGTGGTCTATGTGGGGTAGCAGGAGATGTTGGGTGGTGGTCAATGCAGGGTGTCGATCATTGTGGGTGGGTGGTCGTCGGTCGATGTTGGGTCGTCGTTGATGAGTGGTAGATGTTGTATTGCGTTCAATGTAGGTTAGCGGTTGGTGTAGATGTGGGGGGTAGTGGTCCATGAGGAGTTAAGGTTAATGTGTGGTGGTGTGATCGTTGGGGTTGCGGTCGATATGGTGTTGTGGTAGATGAGGTGCATGTAATAAGCCGCGCAATAGTAATAGTAGTTCCGCAAATATGTTCATCATTAAGTTATGTATAGGCCAGCAGTTCATGCAAGTAATGTATGGATCTTTTGAGCTTATCATACAAGTTCGCAGCTTACTACGACCAGCAAAACAAATCGGCCTCTTGCAAATGTTCACATACCTAGATGTAGTGAAGAAATGTTTTCTTTTGCTCTGTAAGCCTATCTTCTGTATGCATCAGGTGATGTTGCAGAAGAAGCGCTAGGAACGTTTGTCTTAACCAGAATTCCAAACTAAGGAGAAAGTGTATGAGTCAAAAGAGAAAGGGATCGAGAAAGACAGGTAAAATGACCCGGTTAAATTTGGTTACATACGCATCTGAACGCAATAACCATGTTCGCACAGGAGCGCCCTAACTCGTTATATGCGACGCTTGGCTCGACTCACCTTTTCATGCGCTGTAATGGGTGTCCTTCGCTAAATGTATTGAGGTCGTTGCTAGGTGTGGTGCATAGTGACGGTCGTTTCATGTACTCAATGCAATTTCGATCTCAAGTGTCTCAACCAAACACACTTCAGCCATGTGAATACCCAATAACACTTAATTATGTTAATACATTCTACTGAAAAAAAATCATGATAGCTTGTCGTACATATGCTAGCAAAAGTAGTTTAAGGGGATATCAGGGTATTTGAGATGGCGTTATCTAACCAAATCTCACCCCCGCACCTCACTCCTTGAGTGTAGCTACCTGACAACTCAACGTGGTACCTGGTTATTGATCAGTAGACGAGACATATATGGCTATGCATATGCTTTTTTGAGGTTTGGAAAACCCGGCGATGGTTAACAAGGAAGTAGTAAAGAAATCAATGCTGGATAGCCCGGGATGGTTGCAGCGACGCACTCGAATTCAAGTGTTAAGTAAATAAGCAGTTTTGCAAATATATCATCTGTAGACCACCAGCCAGAAACTCCGGCGTTTGTAAACAATAAGCCACTCATTGTTGACATTATGTGCTTAACATATAAAACCTAATATTTGCTTGAAATCCTTTGCTTCAGGCGAGGGTTCCTCGTCAATATACTTACAATTAGGTGGTTTATTCACCTATTTTCTCCACGTATGGTCAGAGAAAAAGTAAGTGATGTTACCAATGCGAATTTCTGCAGTGAAAGATTGTCTATAATACATAGCGTTGAATGCGTTTCTTCCACTTCTACTAATAGGGAATGAGAACAACTTGAGACTTGCAACTTATGTATAAGTTAAATTTGCCACCTC
>CM067356.1:71369449-71404083 GCA_034190875.2 Urechis unicinctus
GGTGACTTTTTCATAATATTTAATGCGTTCGTAACCGGAAGAGACGTCAACAACATCCATGAAATTTTACGATCCGGCTATCGCTGTCACTGGTAATATTAGATTCCCGTTTGTATTGCAATCACGATTTTGCGACCTGGGGCGCGTGGGAAGACTGTTAATTTGCTACAATTACAAATATTAAGAAAACGTGTGCGAATATTGGACGATTATCCGCGGAGTTATTCGGGGCTCATTGACCTTAATTTCGGATCAAGGTAAAATTAGAGCCTCTCGCTTCAGTACATCATTGCTGCCAACCACTTAAAATTTCACCCCGTATCGCCCACAAACCCCGACTAAACAAGTCCACTTGGCGAAAGCAGCTCGCCATGTTAACAATACTAAGAATTACTATAAAGGTACACTCACCTATTCTCCCGTTGAAGCAATAAATGGGTTGTGCTGTTTTCCCGGGACGCTTTCCAACAAGACGTTCAGATTGGTGGGATTGCTGAATGCTTTGTCAATTTAAGTGTGCATTTCCTCCAATCGCGCATGCGCCAAACGATGGTTTTCCACCTAACTAAATTGTGGGGGGAACTCGGTTTCGATTTGTTTTCATCAGCCCCACGAAGGAATACACAGTTTGATTCCTTATAAATGTTATCATCTCAGCAAATCACAATATGATTTGCTTGTCGGCAGCCTCTATTGCGTTCTCATTCATGCGCTTAGAAACTCTACACGCTAATCAGTTAAAGCAGGTTGCCTATTGGCTCTTTCAGGCATATGTCACTGTATGTATTAGATCAATGGAGTTACTAATATGTTTTTACGTGATCATGTTAAGAAACTCCCCCCTTCCGCTCGTCCCACTTCCTTGGTGAAGTGCATACTAAGCCGAATGTGCTAACTGACGGAAAACCACACAACCCAACCGTTCTGCTGAGGGCACAGGCACCCCAGTCAGTTCAACTCGCCGAGTGACAGCGACATGTTTTATAATAGTTTATAAATAATGAGTCAAGCGAAACTGAACACTCCCGAGCGAGCTCGTTTAATGACTTGACTTGGGTGCCTGTGGCTGAGGGTACCGGTGGCTTGCCATCTCTAGTAGTATAGAGAGTGGCGATTCTAGCGCACCGCCCTCATCAATACTATTCACCCCTTGGCAGCTTATGCAAGATTTTTTGCTCGACCTAAGGCGCCTAGTTCGTAGGTAAACTAGCGTGCCCATTGGCACAACAAATGAGCATTTGGGCACGTGAATCGGTGTCAGCGCATCTCGTACTAGAAAACACATACGACAGCAACCTGGTACCCGATATAGCGGAAATGGACTATCTAGCGGAAAACAAAGGGAGAACCCACTTGCGACCCCTATCTGGCCTCCCAGCGACTATGCCTTCTTTCGGGGCAAAGCACTCGGTACTAGCGGAGAGAACGGAATGGCGAAAAAAGTGGTGTCCAAAATCTCTAGAGCCGCTAGGGAGACAATTGGCGAGGATATGCCCTTTCTTCCATAGCACTGAAACACACCGAAGTCCTGTCTGGAAGTGGTGTTGGAGAAACCATACGCAATACACTCGACTGAACTGAGAAAGATACCGACCAGCAATCCAAAGTGGCCTGGAAACCTCTGTATCCGGAAGAAGAACCGGCAGCAATATTTGTTGCCAAAGTAGCAGTGTTCAAAGTTCCAATGGATATTTTGCAGTCGAGGCTACCATCGTACCAACGACAGCTCCTAGCAATTGGATGTGGCATCTATTCGATCGACTATACGCGAGACTACTCGGAAGTACTAGATAGGGCCGAACTAGTGTCCTACCTACTGGACACCAGACACTTCGAAGAGCAGGGAGATATATAGTCTGCTATGTCCAGATACTAACCCACAATCCTCTACAACAACGACTCTGTTGGCAAACACGTTTGCGGTTGGATCCAAACCAGCGGGAGGGGCTATACGATATGAACGAAGATGTACAACAAGGTCGTCTCTACTTTCGAAGCGGGAGGGATACGAGAACTGCTGGGCGGGAGGAACATTCAGACCCTTGTGCTGGTGCCTCCTGTTGGATCCTTTCGAATGGCCGTATTTTGTTGCGCTTATTTCACTTGTTTGATGTCTGTGACGTCAGATTCTATACGGCAGTAGCTGCGCAATATGTATACCGGGAAATATTTTATTTGATGTTGTCCATTTTCTTTCATCTCTGATGGCGTAACTTTTTGATGTTATCATATTCACAAAATAATTCGTGTTATCAACATACTGTACCTGTGGAAATGCTCGATATTACTTCAAACTTAAATTGGTGTTGAGCAACAATTGATAGTTATTGTCGACGTAAGAAAGGCCGACGAACTAGTTTGTATGAGTAATGTGGATGTGTTGCGGGATGGCAGCCTTCCGGTTGGCTGTGCAATCCATTGTTCCAATGTCATTGTGTTAGTTCCCATAAGACGAATGACTCAATACCCACTGTCAATGTAGTATAACTCCTCTTCTCCATGAACTCGAATTATTTGACCTACATCCCCGCCTGTTACCACACATCACACAGAAGGCTCGCCCTATCCGGCAACGTGTGCTGATCCTTGCACTCTATTAACGTACCAAGTGATCATAATTGTTGCAAGTGTTTTTAGCCACAGGAATAAAGTGTAAAATTTGTTACTAGGATACACGAGTCTTGATTTCATAACATTATAGTAAAATGATATATTACCAACTTTTTACTGGCTGCAAACTTCTGCATGCAAAGGATAGTTTCGCTAAATGTAAATTTGCAAATAAGTTGATCTAGCTAGCGCAGTGTTGGCTATATTAATTAACGCAATACCAGCTTCTATTTCATGTGCCATGGTTTACAATGATGACCACCCCCATTTTCCCCCCCCCCCCTCCACATACCTCATGGCGATGGGTGGTCAGGGAAAGACGACCATTAGGTCCATAAAAACAATGCCATTGGTTATCGATAATTGACTGCTAATTAGGTAGCGTTAGACGCTAAACCGTTTGGTATTCGAAAGAATTAGTGAATTTGCTAGGTAACTATTCCATAAGGCTAAAAACGCGATTGGAAAATGTATTTCTTTTTAATTCTGTGATAGCAAAAGGGTTTGTCAATGTTTTCAAATGTCCACTAAGACTTGAGTTATCAGCCCTACGAAAGTGAAAAAAACAAATCACTACTAATATTATCTAATCTATTGAACGTTTTGTATACCTGTGCGAGGTCCCCACAGTGACGCCTGCTTTTAAGAGACGTAACCAGCGCAATCGTAGTAACCTAACTCGGGCTACGTGCTTAGCAGCACGTCTTTGTACACTTTTTGTACATATATATTTATGTCACATTGAAGGAGTGGTGACTACGCCTGAAATGCTGTTCTTAACGGGACATAACAAGTAGTTTATAAAGTTGGATCAAATAAATTTCTAGAGCGACAGGTGAACGTCCGTCTGATCACCTGCTGCTGCTTTGCATTGTTTGTTGATTTTGAATGACTGGTAAATAATGACTTCTCCCTAGGACACATCATCTGGGGGGTAGAAAGCCCAATTGGTATTCAAACTTTTCGTTTGACCGACTTGTATGTAGCACTTTGCATTTGTTAGGTTAAAAAGTAATTTCAAATAATTTTCCCAGTCTAACACGTTAAGTAAGCTTTGTCGTAAGTAATTTTTTGTCCTCGCACAGGAGAAGATTTGTGTGCCATCAATTTTTTTAACATAATGTCAACAGCACAGGCTGGATCATATATGAATATTAAGAAAAGAATGGATGACAGGACCAACCCCTCAGGGAAACCGCTAATAACTATTGTCTGATTCAATGCCATTTAACACTACTGTCTTCGATTACAGAGCTATCCATTTATCAATTCGAATACATAACTGTTGAATATTATCAAAGTGAAAATAAGTTCCATCAACAAGGTCCCCAGAGTCTATCATTTGAGTGATGTCATCTAGATTTCCAAACGGTTGGTGAGGCAAGAGCGCTTACACGGAAAACTATTATGAAATTAATTCAATAAATTATGTATAAGCAAGTGTTCAGTGAGTTAGCCTCTAACAAGTGTTTTAGTTATTACCGTACAATCAACAAAAGTACATTTGACCGTCGATCCGATGTCTCGGGGATCTGATTGTAATAAAGATATGCTTCTGAAATGTCGAGACGACCGCGCCCCCAAAAGGATCAGAATATTCCATGTGATTTTTAAGAGACGAAATAACAAAGCAGCGCGCTTCTCACAGGTGGTGTGTTTTGTCGAGGAGATGCGCGAGTGAGTTCTCTTGGCGAAGCTGTATGCTCTTTAGTTGAACCGTCATTTGCTCATCCTTTTACGATGATGGAGGTTATCATGAAGCATATTTCATCAAAAAATGGCCGTCGATGGCTGTTTGTGCGTGAGCGCAGCATCAAAGAGTTTATTGTAAGTATAATAAAAAGACGCCATCTTGCATTCCTGATTCGTTTTTAATACCGCGCATGTGCGGGATCGCTTGCTGGGATACAAAATACCGTAAAGCTCAAATTACGGTCCCATTACATTTATAGCTGCGCTTAGAGGGCGAAAAACTGTGAAAATGTCACCTGCATTCAGCATGCAGGAGGAATGGTCACACATAACGTTTATCTTAAACAGTTAAAACCATACAGAAAATCTCCATCAATTGATTTGATCATAATGTTCAAGACCGGCTTCATCAATACAGGAGAACGCCTTAAAAGTCATGATGCACCGGAGGTCTTCTTAAACGCCATATGCGTAACGGAGAAGGGCTCTGGTTCAAAGTTTGGTTGATGATATTATGCGTAACAGAACTGTTTCGCGGTGGGTTAAATGAAGCGAAAACGCCCCACATCGCCGCTTCGGCTTGCGTTTTGACACTGTTGTAGTATTGGTCTTATCGGTCATCGACACTTGTATTTTCTGACCAAGTTTATGTCATGGTTCAGCGTCTTATGAACTAATTGAACTATATCGTCATCACATCATACACGAGCATCCTCTTGTTCATAACGTTCACATCATCATGTCAATATCCTGTAACGAATGTTCTTTGCATGAGTATTGAAACTTGGATAGAAGGAAGTTAAATATTTACTATGCTGGGCGTTACCAAAATCAGCAAAGCGTCAAACACAATATGGCTGTTTATTGCCCGCATGTTACCTCACGCTTGACTTGATGGTTAGGGATTGTCTATGCCATAGACTTACTCTACTAACATTTGAAAATTCCCCTACTAATATAACCGTCCCAGCCCCCCTCTTCCAACGTCTGAGCCTACTATAATCAACGTCTGAGCCTACAGCTATCAACGTCCGAGCCAACCTCTTCCAACGTCTGACTCTCCTAAAAGTCTTAGACTTCCACTAATGACGTCAGATATTTCCTAAACTAACGTCAGATAGTTCCGCCACCATCGTTTGAGACTTCTGTTGACACAGATCGACGTCGTTCTTCAGAACAGAAACGCTTCTGTGATTACTGATTGCGCTGTGTGAGCAATTTAACGATTAGAGAAGATCCACGCGAGTAGTATAGACAACGGCGGCTCTGGTGCACCGCCCTTCATCTACACTACACCACTAAATACAGCTTGCACAGACAGAGTCGGTTAACATGTAAACTAGTGTGTCCATAAGTTAAAGTATTGACTCTTTTTGAGTCAAACGGAAAGAGTGACACCTTGCTGATGTGTAATCCATATATCTTGTGACAATCACTGCGTAGCTTCTTCATTCCATGACAGAATTGCTTCTTTGTGAACAGAGACTCTATGTACTGTGCATGACGCAGGTGTTTGTTAACCATAACCTTCTTAACCCCCTTTGCCCTTTTAATCTCGCCCTCGTCAGACATCAGGAACGAGCACATCTTTGGGCGCAGGCAAACATACTCCTTAATGGGCAAACCGGCACTCTCATCTTTCCTCTTCCTTATCACATTCTTAGTTAAGTTAATCATCGTACACATAGCCAGACAAACCGGGATGGGAAGGATCTTAATTGCTGGCATCAAATATGTCACTATCCTCTTTCATAACTGCGCACACGTCAGCTGTGCTAATCTCCACAAGCAGCTAGTCCGTGTCTGTGTATAGTGTTGAGTATGCACATGCCTACATACACAGGGCGGTTTAGCCCTAAGTGGGTCTTGTGCATATGCAGGGCAGTCAGGTCTTCATCAAATACTTTGTGTCGAGCATAGGCGTACTGGCCACAAGCCTACGTATTTTTCCTCTTCTGCCGAGCTCACAATCCTGACGTGGTTATGTATATCTCTTCTTATTGCATCAACATCATACATATACCTTTTGCTGTCAAGCAGTCATAACGTTACTATGCTTGTTATCTTCCTCATTGTAATACTTATAATTGATTTGTAGTGTACCTGCACTCGGGGATTACTCGGTATCCTATGAAGTATTACTCGTAATACCTATGAAGTCGGTCATTTGAACTCGTATTTTACGAAGTAATACCGAATATTTTACGTATGTGATTTTGAACACAATTTGCTACTTCGACTTCTTCACAAAATATGGATCTGCATGATATATTGTCAAAGGCATATGGTTTGGCCGATAGAAACTCAATTGTTAGCAGCATGTAGGATAAACACCATCATGAAGTTTACAAATGAGGTATATTATTATGACCACCGTCCATATTGCTATGGAAGTAATTGTAATAAAGCATAGAAAAATTTCAATACAACCTGATCGGTGACCCTGTGATTTTGTTAACAATCCATTCCATATCTGTTAAACCTTAAGTATGCTAAAATGATAATGTTCATTACATATGTAATGATGCGCTTTCCCATCTGTAAAGCCTTATATAATAACCTAACATCCAATAAAAACAAGAACACAAGTTTCCAAAAACTCGAACAGAGCAGGCCAACAAAAGAATGAAAACTTACTGTTGTGGTGTTTCGGGGGGCATTCTGTTCAATACCAAACACCTGGCTGCTTTGTAATTCTGTTTAAAAAGAACATTCATTTATAAACACAACTGAACACGTATATGAACACTCTCAATCAGACCCAGGTGGACAACAAGCGAAATTTGAAACAATCATGGTACGGCGTACTTCGATTGAAGTACAAAAATATCAGGTGTGCAAATGGATTAACATAGGGTGTGATGTTATCATCCATAAGTTGCAAATATGCCATGCAATATTCACTTAACTATATTTCATATATTCTAGACAAACTATGCTCCGCAAAAAGTAAGTTCTTAACTTTGCCAAACTGATACAAAAATAATTCTTGCCTCATCAATCTTCGGGAAAGACACACGATGGCCGCCGTACTAAAGTTTGAAAACGCGTAAGAAAGCCTTCTCGTACACGTGCAACGCTAAACATGGTCCCAAATCGAGGCTGTGACAACTAAGGGGGTTTCCACGATTTTACCCAAACAAATCTCAGTAAATGATGTCACAATTTGCAAAACAGTTGAGAAAATTAATGTTTATGTATGCATACTTCAAACCAAGTACGCCGTACTGGGAACGAAGTACGTACTTTGTTTGAGGTACGTACTTCCTTCTGCGGTCGTCTTTGACCTGAAAGTGGACCACATACTTTTCTTTGTTGCACAGGCTGGGTACCAGCCATTTCCAGTGCTCCCCAATGCACCTATGAGATTCTTCTGATGGGGTGACAACCATACATTCTGCACAGACATTCGCTCTGGTACTAGTGGATTATCATTCACTGACCATCAAGGTGAAAAAAAATCAGATCCGCATTCTAGCGCATAGCAAATTGAATGCCATTGCTGACATTGCATCAACTGCACTTTATGATGGTAATATCTCGGAAAATGAGTTTAAACTTGTCTTAGCTGAGGTCACAAAATATACCCAAATAAAGGGGGAAATTAAGGCTAGATTTTTAAAAGCATACCAGACTGCTTCAATCGATGAAAAAACCGCGCTGATTCAACGCAGAAAATACGAAGCATTTGAAGGTATCAGACAAAAATTGGGTGATTCTTTACCATCCAGCGGAATGATATTGACCCCCCTGAATACGCAGAATGATTTTGAATTGTGCGGACATTTACGCACTTACGCACCATCTATGAATAACGGGGGGGCATAAGGTATAGAAATGAACACGGAAGAGTGTATTGCTGAACTTGAAGGTTATGTTAAAGAGTTTAAATTTAAATTAGTTCTAGATTATCAGAGAGACGAGAAAATAGAACTGGAGTATGAGCTGAGAGATCTTGTAAGTGATATGGAGGACCTGAAGAATATTGTGCGAGATATTGTGGATGATATTGAGGACCTGAAGAATATTGTGAGAGATATTGTGGATGATTTTGAGGACCTGAAGAATATTGAGAGAGATCCGGAGTTTAAGAAAGATGATCTTAAGGAGCGAATGGTACGCCTAGAGGAGCTTGTCAGTAAGTGTCACACGAGCTTGTAATGTCTGACGAGGTCGATATTGAAAGGGCAAAGGGAATGGAGAAGCTGGTGGTTAAGAGACACCGACGCTATACACAGTGCAAGGAGACTCTGTTCACAAAGAAGGAGTTCATGGAATAAACATGCTACGCAGTGACGGTCCCAAGCTATATGGGCTACACATCAACAAGATGTCATTCTCTACGTTTGACTCACAAAGATAAATAGATTCGAATGGAGTCAATATTTAAGCTTATGGACACTAGTGAACATATAAACTACTTTTGGCAGAGTTGGGGCCGACTCTGCCTGTACAAGCTGTAATAAGTGGTGTAGTGTCGATGAGTGGCGGTGCGCCAAAACTGCCACTCTCTATACTACTACTACTGCTTCTTATGCAAATCCTCTCATGCCAGGAACAAAACATGACATTTTAGTTACCTTGATGAATGTCTGTAACGCATGAATGCTCGTCAGACTTAACGCGAAGACAGCTGAAACCCGCGCTGTGCATATAGTCAGCGAAGAGTGCGGAAATTTAGGTTAACGCCTATACGACAAAAAATACTTACAGGTCATGCTAGATTGGTAGAGACGTCCCCTTTGAGGGCCAAAAAGTGTCGCCCGAAGCAAGGATTTGCATAGAGCGGTGTTGTATCGGCGTGAGAAGACGCCCGTGATAAATATGATCGCAACAAGCTTGGCGGCAATATGCGTGATAGGCCTCCTACGTCTGACCAGTGGCCAGCCCCATCCTGACACAGGGCCTGGACTAAAGACGCCTTGGCCCGAGCCAAAGCCGGCTTTGCTGAAGCCAATACCTGAACGTTATCCGCCGCACTCTTCACATCCTTGGATGAACCGTATGGTGTCGCACAAGATATAGTTAGAAATGTGGCTGATGATATCTTTAGGAATGTAGCTGATGATATCGTTAGGGATGTGGCTGATGATATAGCTAGGATTGTGGCTGATGATATAGTAAGGAATGTGGCTGATGATATAGTAAGGAATGTGGCTGATGATATAATTAGGAATGTTTCCGATGATGAAGTTAGGAATATGGCTGATGATATAGTTGGGGATGTGGCTGATGATTTGGCGAGGAATGTGGCGGATGATGTAGTTAGGAATGTGGCTGATGATGTAGTTAGGAATGTGGCTGATGATGTAGTTAGGAATGTGGCTGATGATATAGTTAGGAATGTGGCTGATGATGTAGTTAGGAATGTTGCTGATGATGCAGTTAGGAATGTGGTTGATGATTTAGTTAGGCACATGGCTGATGATGTAGTGGTAACGATCTTGACACACTGAATGTATAAGGTTGACGCCCACGATTGCTCAGTTTGAGCGTCCTACCCATTGCATTACTAACGCAGGCAGTATAACCAAAGAGTTTATAGCTACGCTAAGAGGACTCACTTCGAATGGCTCTGCGGTGATCGCATCCCTAATTATAATACATTTCAATCATGAGGTGGCGCTACCGGGACACAAACAAAAGCACATGGGAATACTGGGCTGACGTCACTGCGATTGTACAGAGCGTGAAAAATGTCTTTTCACGGAGCCTTGCCACTGCCAACACACGTTGCACAATAGGCTTTTGAATAGCGAAAATAACAAGTACTCTACTATGTAAATGTCAGCGTGATGAATTATGGAAAACAGTTCGCCTCTAACAGCGTCCGCGCAGTTTACGATCCTCGATCTTTCTTGTCCGCGCTGTGGATGGTAGTTTTAGATTGTCAATAAACGTCTGAAGCGAGGGAACTAACCTGGGGTCGACATAAATATGTTTGGCATGTCAGGGGGATGTGAAGGTTTCGAGTGAAGAGTTTATAGCTACACTGAGCCGCGTGACGATTATGAAATTACTCGAAAGACACCCCCGACATCAGGCGACGATACCATGAAATAAACAAAAGCACATGGGACTGTTGATCCAACGTCTCAAGGCTCGGCGGCTGTTAAAGCTATAAACTCTTTAGTATAACGCCGAACCATAAGGTAATAGGGGAAACAAACACAAGAACACACACAAAAGGCACACGATGGTTACTCACACACACAGTTTCACATTGTTTACCCTGACGCATGGAAACACGTACACAGATTCACATTGTTAACCCTGACACTTGGGAACATCCACACAGTTTCACACTGTTTTGCATGACACACACTGGTACATGTTGCTTACCCTGACACATACAAACTTGCATCTTGTCACATGGTGATTGCCCTTATACACCATTTAATTCATGAAGAAATGAGTTTGCCCCGGATGTTGACAAACAACTTAACCTGATATGAGCACACAGCCCACACCGATGCAAACACGCAGCTACTTCATACAAACGCGCAGTTTCCCCTGATACATACTATTTTTTTCTACCACACAATTACACAGTATCAAGCTCGATGTTTATCTTGATACTAACACATATATTGATACAAACGCACGGATTACCGTTCAGACAGTTTAATGTGATACAAATACATCGCTTATCTTAATACCAACACATTATTTACTTTGATATACATGATCTATAAAAACACATCATTTACAATTATACAAATGCGTTTCTATACACTCAATGATTACGCAGCTCCCGAAGCAATAACTAGTTATTTAGAATATTGTATACCAATTTAGAATGGACCGTCTCATGGTAAACACCTGTTACAAGAATCGGTACACGTATAGCAATGCGGTGGCCGTTCAACAAAAATTTAACATATTCTTTATAATGCGAGATATGTTATTTTTCCTGCTTAATAAGAAAAAATGTCATCTGATCTGAGAAATATCGTATTTTCTGTTTAATCCCAGAGATACCATATTTCCTCTATAATCTGAGAAATATCATGTTTCCTTTTTAATCCGAGCAACATCATATTTGTGGCTACCTGTGTATTTCGTCATTACACGCACGTTGCGTTCCCCATGATGTTACCGTTGTCGATCCCGGCTCATTGTTGGCCTGGTGTGGGCCGTGTGTTGTTTCAGTACTGGAACGATGACCTCGCGAGACATGCGCAGACGTGGGCAGAAGGCTGCAATTTCATCCACGGCCAACCACCGGGGGCACCGAATAAGTATGTTTCTCTACCTAAAATTGACATTCATTTTAATTCTCGCATCATTTCATGTCGCTATTAGGAGCTTCCACCGAATAAGTATGTTTCACCACTTAAATTTGACATTTATTGGAATTCTCGCATCATCCTCGTCGCTATTTGGTGCTACCCCCGAAAAACTATGTTTCTCCACTTAAATTTGACATTTATCTGACCTCTCGCATCTTTCTCGTCGCTATTTGGTGCTTAACTGCTATGTGTTGTGTGTCAGTATCGGTCAGAATATGTACGCCAGCACGCATATCCTTTTCAACCTGACGTACGCTCCCCAGCGCTGGTACGACGAAATCCATTACTACAACCTAACTACACTGGATTGCCAAGATGGCATTGACCCTATAACAAGGATTGAGATCGTGTGTGGCCACTACACTGCGGTAAATCGTTCTTCCTACAGTTGAATACTTTATGTGTGTATATGTATATTAACACCGTATGCAATAACCGTAGTTTTCATCAGAGACAACTATTACACAGCCCTCACGTCTACGCATGTTGCGTTGTTGGTTCTGTTGTTGTTACAGATGGTTTGGGCCACGACACGGGAGCTAGGATGTGGCTATTACAAATGTCCCTCGCTCTCAGGAGCACAGGTTGCCAGCAACGCAAACTACGTCGTCTGTAACTACAGCCCAGCGTAAGTTATTTTAATACCACAAATTTTTTCCAACCAGACGCGCGGGATTGAAGCCTTTTTCAGACTTAGTTCAGTTCCATGCTATCCGTGTTCTTAAACAGCTTGCATCGTCTCATGTTATATCGATGTACGATGATCTTTAGAGAGACACCAAGGGGAAAGTTATTGTTCTTATTTAAATGGTTATGAAAGTCGTGATTACTGGCGTGATGTTGGTGATTTGCAACATGATTCAGCGATAATTGGTGTGATGTTGGTGAGTTACGAGATGTTTCAGTGATTGATGTGTGATATCTGTGAATTAAAAGATGATTCAATGATTACAGTGTGAATAACGATATGTTGCAGTGATTGCTGTGTGATGTTTGTGTATTATGATATTATTCAATGATTACAGTGTGATGTCGGTGAATTGAGTGATGATTCAGTGATTACTGGTGTGATGTTGGTGAATTGTGGGATGATTGAGTGATTAATATCCGTCGGTGATGAATAAACAATCGATGATTGCTCAGAAATCGCTAGATACCGTATTATCTTGTGCAGAGGCAATGTTACAGGCTGGCCTCCCTTTGTCCGCGGCGCAGCATGCAGTGGATGTACCAGTCTTTCGTGCGATAATGGTCTATGTG
Source organism: Urechis unicinctus (assembly GCA_034190875.2). NCBI lineage: Eukaryota > Metazoa > Annelida > Polychaeta > Xenopneusta > Urechidae > Urechis > Urechis unicinctus. The sequence continues at coordinate 71,382,304 of CM067356.1, forward strand.
ATTGTGAGTTTTCTTTATTAACTTCGAACAGATGAGTGTCATAAAATTGATAACGATTTCCAACAAATGGCTATTGGCTCTTCTTATGGAAATGTAGGGATGTTTTGGGCGAGGCGGTGGGTTAGGTTAGTGAGTTAGGGCTGGGATCGTACTCAGAGATGCGGGGTGTAATTAGCACAAACTGCCTGAGTGAACGCGACATTATGGGTGTGTTAAAAAAAATGTGACTCTGACGCCGTGGTGTGTGACAGGGCGGCAGTGCTCCAGCTGTTCCGTCTCAGGCTACAACTGTACAGCCTGTCCATTGAGCGATTGCGACCCCCCTAGCAGATGTACTGGTACGTATATCATCATTGCTTCGTTTAGCACCTGTTGAACCCCATAATACCAGACTTCAGTGGAGGCAAACCAGTTCCATTGTCAAACCATCCTCAATTTTGTCAGCGTTTTGGTTTCTGAACGGGCATTTAAATCTGATTAAATAAGACTGCTTGGCGTGAGTATAAGACCCATTATTCAATACAATCGAAGCAAAGGGTCAAACTATAGTGTAATTTTTAAAACCGTGATGAAACAACATTGTTTATATGGTGTGAGCAATATCCGATGAAGTCTGTTGATCACTGACAAACACTTGGTATTTCTATAATCTGAAATTTCTATTGATCTAGCTTCCGTCCGGGGGTTGATGGCGGCGCCATCTAACGGATCTACGGTCAGACACGTGCAAGTGAAGCTGACGTCGCCGAACCCCTTATTTACTTCCGGCAGTAACCAGGTCAAGCTGCGCGCGCCGGTCGGCAGCAGCATCTGGGAACTGACCGTCGCAGCAACAAAGTGAAGCTAATATTAGTGCGCGTCAGAGCTGATTTGTTCATGGCCTTATCTACATGTTCCAATTCAACCGATCGAATATAAGGTGGGAATGTGTCCCAGATAGTTAGCTTCTCGTAAGTGGAAACATGTACATCACTGTCTAGTCATTTCTGAGAAAGGAAGACCTAGAATTTATGACAAATAATTGATAATGGTTCTCTTATACCTTGAACATGATCACCAATATTTTTATCCAGACAATTTTGCCTATTAAGTAGGAATGAGATGTCATTAAATGATGTAAGTGTGAGTCTATTCTCAGCCATCATGGACAGTAGCGGGTATGCACCAGAGACATCGTTCCTATTAAAACCATTTCCCATTGAAACCTTTAACCCACGCGTTAACTATACGTCGTAACTACCGTTAGTTCACGTCAGCTATGTGCGAACTCTAATCAAGATAGATTTATGACAGGTTGGATATCTACAACCTAGAGTTCCAAGCGCCACCTATGCCGCAACAATACTCTGGACTGGATTGGCAGCTCTTCCTCGTTACTGACGACGCCAACTATTATGACCTCGGCATGACCTTCGCTTTCTATGGCGACCCATTAAACCCTATACTTACCTTTGCCATCAGTCCAGCTACTGCCAGCAGTCCAGCTACTGCCAGCAGTCCAGCCACCTCTGCGGCGTCTAGCATCAACTGGCCCCCGATTGGCGGAGCGGCTGGGGGTGGTATTCTGCAGATCTGCATCGTAGCGTGTGCCTGCTGCCTGCTGCTGCCTCCGCTGCGACTGCAGCAGCAGCCAGCAGCGTCCGCGTGTTTACAAGCAGGATGGATGCCTTCATCAGATGCAAACTTCTCGCCATCACAACCAGGGTTACGTCAGCCAAGCAAGCGGTCCAAACGAGCAGCGGCGACCCCACAGACACCACTTACATCACAGACACCACCATCTCTAATGATAACGCCATGACGCGTCGCTTAATAACCGCATCTTTGACATATGTACTACCCATTATCGGTCAACTTAGCCTGGCTGCCTTTGTTTTCTAGTATCTACGATCCGGATTTCGTTCCATTTCTATGATACCGCTTGTATTAACTGCACGTCTTTGCCTCCTCAAGCCGTATAGTTGACACTGCATTCAGAAGAGTGGGTGCCATTGACATTATATTTGCGTACCTAGACTGTTTCGACGGACGGATCTCGTGTATTTGCATATACTATTGGGAGGTCTTGAAAGAGGCTTTTGTCGCAAATACTTTTGTATTGCAACCGGGAAGGTGTTTGGTCCACGCACTGGACGCGTATAGATAACCAGGGGATTAACGACTACAACGGCCTGGCAGCAATTAATCACGATGCCTAATAACAGAATATTGAGGAGCAAATGAAAGTCAAAATAGTCTGTTTGAAATAATGCAAAAACTTGGCTTTGTAGTAAAAGTTGGTCATAAAAACCATGATGTTTACCTAACTGACGTATGCGCTATGATGGGGGGGGGGGGGGATTTGTTACATATGTTTTAATTGGTACAATTAGCATGGATACAAATTGGTTGTTGCATTTCTATCATAACGCTACCCACGACTGTTACCGATACATCATAACCCCAAACGAGCCCGTCAATATTAACGTCATAACGATTTAGCAAATGGCTTTAAGGGAGTAAAAGGGATATAGTCCCTGTGTCACTGAATGAGAAACAATCCCAAAATCACTTGAGGTACTTAAACATTTATTTCATCAACAAGTTCTGGACACTAATATCATAAACACGCTACTGGGAGTAGTTTAAGAGCCGCCAAAATGACTCCAAAGTCAACCCCTGCTGCTTTAAGTCGGCATTGAAATCGACCTCTTCTCTGTATACGTTACAGTGTACGTTCGCCGAGTCACAGGCGTTAAAGCCATACTCGAAAGACGGACCCTTTATTGCTTCGTTGGAAGGAATATGGTGCTTCCGTCTGCATTGTGGGGGATGTTACAAATATAGCCAATATGATGGGGAAATTACAGAAAAACAGTTGATAAGGTAATGATTTGTTAAATTGCAGAGCTACCATGGAGTAAGACACAATCGTTCTGTCGATTTGATTCGATGAGTATTAGAATGCATCATTAATTTGGCCTCATTTATAGGTAGCACTCTCTTAACAAATTATCAAATGAACAGAACTTTTGTAACACAATACGTTCTTATAGAGACACAGCACAAAAAAAGTATATCTATGAGCGTGTATCGATGAAACGCATGCGTACTTTGTGTTTGAAGCCGTCGGCTGGCACAAAATCTTAGACTCAAGAGTATCAAGGGATGTGACAGTACTCGACGTGTCATACAGTGATTTTGTTTTCATCCTTGGTTCAATCAACGTAAAGTCTACATAAAAAACCATGTGCATTACTGGTCAGTGAGCAATAATACGATATATCTTACTGAATTTTTCAGGACAATGCGGTCGATGTGAGCTCATTTATATCTCTTTGGTATCGTATTGATTCCGTTTTAAAGGGCGTAGATTTTCACAAGGGGCCTGCAGTATTTTTGGTGTGGCTGACTATAGCCTCAAATCGTGATTGCTGTAATGAACTGCAAATTGTTGGAAATGCAATAATCTGTGCCGCGGCACAGTCTCCACTCGCCGTTCTACAATCGAATTCCTACAGATATAATCGACAGATCGATTCTGCCACCTGAAATATCCCTATTGAATCAACGATAATATACCATATAATAATACTATCACATATATAGAATAATATCAAATAATGAAAATATATCCTACAATACGTCTGCATCTACCATATTTTAACATGTTGGTGCATGAAAATTGGAAGGAAATGATCGAAATAAGATTATTATGATGCAACGTACATGATATATCGTCAATACCACATAATGAGTGCACCACCAAATACTAGACAGACAACTTTGGCTAAATCATTTACAGCGCGTGTCCAACAAACTACACCTTTTGTCTTGTAAATGCATACGGTAGACATTAGGCCACAAGTTAACAAAAATAATTGAACCATCCCGCCGCAATACATCCTCGCGATAGCTCTTATTAACCTGATATGGGGCGATTTGGTGAACAACTGATCCACACAGCAGATGAGATAGTATTTCAACCCGCGTAATGGAACCATGTATTGACTTAAAGAAAGTCTGCGGTTACCATTCGGTATCGCTTGGATCATTTTTATGGATTCCGTATGCGAGAACGCATACAAGTGAATATTCTGAATGTTATCGATGTGAACGTTCACCAGGCTTAAATGGGAATTATCACCCGAGTCGGCATAATACCTCTTTCTTAAAAACGCTGTCATCAATAATGATGTAAACATATATCATTTGTTTTTCATTTTCACTGCATTGGCGGTAATAGCAATCTAGCAATGAAAATGCCGGCGCCTTGTTTCAAAGATTGCCTGCATGATATACTCATTTGCAAATGAATACTTATTATCTAAAACGTCATCCAAAAGTACTGATCTACGCATCATTTGAAGCAAATACAACAAAGCACGGTAGATGGGCAGATTAGAACATGTCGATGTGCAGAGAATACCATGAACAACGAAAAAATCGTCATAATGAACGATGGCGATCCCTAATAATAAATAAACCTAAGCCGATGCTTAGATTATGTGGCACATTCATTACACAGTCACTTACAACATTGTTATTGTCCATATAACTGATCTATTGGCATAGGACACATTACTCCTGTTACGCAGTTTACCTTATATAGCGGAAAAAAACGATCCTATTTGTGTAGTTTCCTATTGAAAGACTGAAGGGTTGTTGACATCGAAATATCACACATTAACAAGTCAAGGCGTATGATGACCCATTTAAATGCTGATATATAGATGTTGTAATCGAAATGGACAACTTGGTTCCCTAATAAATCAGTATCATGGTTCGTAAGACCTGTCCGGTGTAAGACAGCAATATATTTAACACAACAATCTGAACACTGCTACAGCACGGGCAGATTCATTGTCCCTTTAATGGTAAATATATTCCACTCACGAGCGCACCTACAGCGAGGGATGTTCATTATTGCAGTAAAGCCTTATGTAACGGTCATTCAGAGCAATATAAAGGATGCTTATTTCAAGTTTACACAGAATCACTTAGTTTTGTACGTGTTCTTACTGTGCGTGTGAAGTCCTGTTTTGCTAAATTACATCCCATTGGGTCACTTCACATATCCATCGGACTGCGGTAAATGCATTTAAGATTGGTACAGCAAAGCATCCGATATAGTCGGTGGTGAGAGAGTACACTTTAATGCGTTGCATTGATCATATTAGCCTGACTATAAAGCACCACACCATTCCAGAAGCTCACTAATTGAATCGAGCGTCCACTAAGAAAATATTCCCACACGCACCTAAACAAGTGACAATACATTTCTTGACTAATAACCTGTTTATCCAACTGCAGCACCAGGTCCCACACGCCATAGTGATATATTTATATCGAGGTTACAATATCTTAATAAATCCAAAAGATCTGCCATGCATAGTTCATTCTAACGCTTTACAAATCTTGAGGATTGCAATTCGTTGCAATTCATTGATGCTATTATCTGACATTCAATATAATATAGTTGTGTAGGGACCGGTTCGTTAGAAGTAATAACACTCGCAGCGCATATAAATATTCACTTAACTATTGCACTTCGGTGAAAAGCTACTAGATTCATCATGAATCCCTCACTAGTGCGGTTGAATTGCACCTACCCTATAGATACACTCTGACCATACCCTAAACCCCCATGTGCTCACCATTGCAAAAATTGTAATGAAACGAGTTGCGAAACTGTCTTCACTCTTTGCCCTCATATCAAAATCTAACAGTTATAAGCATCAAATTGAGTGCAACACCAAACACAACAGGACTTGACGCTGAGTTTATTAACCTTACAGATGGTATAATACGTATTCGATTAAGGATTCTTATCATTTGAGTCACGTTGACAGAGATGGGCTGTCGATCAATCATAACGTCAGCATACTACCGAAATCATCATCCATAATGCAGCTGTGTATAATTCTGCAGGATAAATCCTTTCAAATCATGAGCAAAATGAGCAATATCGTTATTAATTATAATTCCTGTTATGATGATGATGATGCTCGATAAAGCACAATTTAAGATTAAATTATCAGGCAGTAGCCAACCCAATCTCCGCAATGTGCATGCCCCGCACAAGTCATATCATTTAAATCAGCAGGGATGCATAGCATACTGAGCCATTAGAAATATGTGTATGCTTTGTATACTTTGCTGGCGCTTGCCCTTTGCTAGGTTGCCAATTGGAGGCAATACTTAACTCTCGGATATATATTCGCCGTAGCCAATGCTGAATACAGCCAGTTAGCTGAATTGTAATGGAGTAGCAGGTGCGGCTCTTGGTACACTAGTCTTATAATAGCATATGCAGAAGGTAGACATATCCTCAATGTTTCCGTCCGTATGTTAGTAGACATTTCGTCTTATTCCTTTGTTTTATTCCCTTATTCAATCAACGAACTTTCACGATAGCTGGATTGCAGCCATGAACCGTTAAACGGAACCTTTGCTGGAATATAGGCTAATATCAATTTATCTTTACCATTGTCCTAATCAAACATAGTAATATATTCTTGTTGTATGGTGCATGCCTCCATAAATTAGGTCTGCAATGGTTTTTAATGTTGTATTAACTAAATATATATGCAACACAAGAGGCCTTTGTTTCAATCACTCCTTTGGTACTCACCTTTGCTAAATACTATCATATAAATCAAATGAGATCACTTCAAACAAATAATTCGTCTGCACACCATCCTTTAGAAACATACAATGCGGCTATAAAATCGATATGGCATCAACAACCCAGCATGCTCAACTGACAAAGTTATTGAAAACGTGTGGACGCAAATAGTATGTAACTTTATTAAATAGTATTCATGCCCTTCGAGTTACTACCACTACTAAGCTAATGTTTTTTGTGGCTCACAGTACTACCAATAATGCTTGTCACTCGACTCCAGAGCAGTGCACGTGGCAGTATATATCTAAGGTTCACCGGTTAGGAGTCTCGAACGTACTTTGTGTAGTTTTATTAAGCGATCTTAAATTTAAAGTATGCGAATGTGATTAATAAATAAGTCGTGTTCTGGCCGTATTATGCAGAAATGACAGTCATTGATCTACAGTTGTCAGTTTATCAATAAATAGTGATTGACTTTATCGTTGGGCCTTGTGTACGTTCTCCACCATAATTGCAGCCTTCAGCCAATTTGCAGCATCCACTTAGTGCAGAAGTGTCGGTGCAGGTAATTATGTTCACCTGCGGCGGAAAAACATTTTCAATTATGTAATAAGATGTATAGACGACTAGAGATTTAGCAGTTCATCGGGGTTTACATGTGCACTTGCTATTTCCAAATTACGCTAAATGTGCTTTAATACAACCCTACATATGCGCTAAACACCCACGTCGAGCTGACTCGCAGTTATTGGGTTAAAATGACAAATGATGACAAGAGAAACGAAAGTAGTTCTATCTCTGAGTGTCATATCATTCTTTGTTCTCTTAACATATAAAAAACATATCTGCATCATCAGTGTACATGATATAAATTACAATCCAATCGACCATTCTATCCCTAGAACCAGAAATTCATCATAAGCAAGTAAGTCATACATAATAGGTCATATCAGTTTAGCTTTGATACCTGCGACGGAGGTCGAACGAAACGGGTAGTGTTGAAGCTGTGACCTCGCTCAATATTTGCAATATAACGTGACCACCGATGATCATCACGCCTTTGATTTTTCGTCTTTCGGTAAAAACCCGTTACGTCGTCAAATCAGCCGTTATTGATGTGTCTGTATTATATTACTTATTTAACCCGTTTCAACAAGCAAAAAGTATTACTTTGGGAAGTTAGTATCTTTTGATGCTTAAGGAGAAGAGCATGAGGAGATACTTCGCTGCACACATAGCACTAAGTTGGATCACTTGTTATTGATGTGAATGCCTTAGACTCCTCATCCAACTCATATCCGTTGTTTTATATATACCTCTTCCACTCGACTTTATCGATTGATATCACACTGACTTGTAAATGTTTGGATAAGAATGATCAATTATGCACCTAGTGCAGTCTCGTAAATTAACCTTGGTTTCGAAGCTGCAAAAAGAAGCTGACATAGCTGTTATTAATGTGCTATTTATTGACATCTCAATTTGGATCACAAATTTTGGCGTGCCAATGCTACTTGTTGTGCTATCGTCCTACGGATTCCGGTTGTGATACATAGAAATGGTAGTGAGACGGCATATCAAATGTGACTGAGGATATCATATGATGATTTGATCGCTTTAATCCCCCTGGGTGATACACGACTGCATTATATATGGTTATTTAGGGAATAACATAAAGTGCTGGATCTCTGCGAATAAACCAAGTTAATCATAATGTTGACGTGATAAATTTCGAACGGGTTATTTCAATATATATTTAGATATGTAGATCCATCTTAAATGTTCGGGTTGCGATAATTGTAGATGCTTCATGAATGTTGGATGGATTGAGTATATACATAAGCAAGCCGCGACGTTTGAAGAATTGAGAATCTACTAGCCAGTCGACGTTTGAAATCAAACAGTTTGCAATATTGAAGACAAACGACGCTAATCGGGCACCGGTGACAGCAACTACAGTGAAAATATATTCAATCAACGTTCAGTTAAACGCCCTCCATGCATCGCATTTGAACTATAATCATAGTCGGTTCATCATCCGAAATCGTAAAATTTATATTTACCAAACTATGGTCATATTAAGCGATGTATTTTCTCTACGTTTGGATATGTTATCCCATCTTATGAAGCTAGAGTGATCTGTTCAACTGCACTACAGAAAAGTTTTGTTCGTGTGATCCACACAGCAACCAAACATGCACTCGTCATTTAAGTTTTGTTGTTGGCCATTTGTATTGCTCTTCTGGGGGATAAAATTAGGTTGCAAAATAGATGCTGTAAAGTAATTATATAACTTCTAAACAGTATGTGATAGGGAATCAATTTCATCGTTGCCTAGACGAGTGACTATCATAAAGCAACGTACATATCAATTAGCGAGCGCCTTTTCGTAAGAGTACAATTCTTCCGACAAACAAAAGGGTTATCCGAATTCGAATGTTTGAGGCAATTATCATCTTACATTAGGATGTCGGTTTGGACCCTTTTGTTTAACCTTACGATTGTCACAATATATTCTAGTCACGTGCTATGGAATAGATGTCGGGAAGCCTCCACACAGCATAGATGTTCTGGCAATCTTAATATGAAAGGATGTATCAATTAAATACTGTTCATCACAAAAGCAGGGTTATTGTTCAGCAGCTATGTAAACAGGAAAGAAATAAACATTGATAGGCGTTAAAAATAATCGTTCAAGCCTTTGCTTTTGCTTGCGGACTATGCTTCGTCAGCAGAATCCTAAATCAATTGATGCCTGATAACTGAACAGTTTTTTTGCAATTAAAAAAAACGCAAAACAAAGTGATGGGGATAAACCTCACACTCAGGGTACAATCACAGTTTATCAATATACATCATCCATGTAGAAAGAATTGTATCTGCCTTATCTACTTTAATTGAGGACGATTTTGGTGATTGGTAAGCACAGCTGGGCCTATGTACCTATTAATTAATTGTGCAGCCGTTGGAGTGCTCCCATGAGTGTACTGAAATTGCACATACTAAATGACTTGTTCACATATTACCACTAAAAACAAGATTGTTGACATGTGAAATAACCGTCTTCGTCCATCTTGGTGAAGAATATTTAATGACTAAGCAATGAATAAACACAGCAATAAGTCAGCATTGCCATTTATATACAGCATACAATTTTTTGTCTAACAACACTTCATAAGTTTGGGAAGTACCCACACTTATACAAGCTCTCTCTCTCTCTCACACACACACACACACACACACACACACACACACACACACACACACACACACACACACACACACACACACACACACACACACACACACACACACACACACACACACACACACAAATATACACACACATGCATACTTACGCACATACATACATACATACATACATACATAAGCTATCTCCATGTTAGTTTACTGCCTTTTTAGCAACACAAGGTTACATCATAGACGATGGGTGTGAGCTCTGCGTACATGCATGCACAGAATCATACCCATACTAAGGCGATTGCAACATGATTTACAAAACAGGCCGTCGGAGCAGCTTTGGCAAATTCAGTAGACTGAGCAGCATGATTGCTTTTGTTCTTAACCCACCTGCCGGCTAACTGTCTTCATAACGGCGACACATTTCAGCTAACAAAGCGGTGGCAGTGGAATGACGCTCACACAAATCAGACAATTTCGCTTTTTATAGTTTGTTGTCCTTGTACTGTGTTGTAATACCTATGGTTGAGAAACCGCACACTTGGTGGTGATTGTGTTCACACTGAGCTATGTTGAAGATGTTATGCGGTTGCTGGTAGCTGAAAAAGAACTGCCTTGTTTTGCGATAACTTTGTTGTTGATCATAGAACACTTGGCAAAAATATATTTGCTATGGTCCGCATTATTAGATAGTAATGTCACACGCATTTAGCAAATCGACGTGCATCATATGCTCCTCAAATATATAAGCCCAGAGTTGAACCGTTGGTACTGTGCACTTTAATTCTATCGGCAAACTAATGCGAATCTAACATCTGCAAGTTATTGCTAAGTTATATGTACATGTTGTATGACACACAGTGCTTAGTAAACATATGCACTGTACACGAGATTGTTATCAGCTTATGAGATAAAGTTACACAGTGTACAGAGTGCAGTCCAATCACATTTTAACACTGCTTATATATATAAATATATATTTATGCAGATGATAATAAAGCTGATTAACAAAACACATGAGCAAGGTTTTCACGGGATACCATAATCTTGGCAGCGGTAACGTCAACTTTCTATGATGAGGATTTACGTACTTCGCAACATTATCCATTTGGCGACTTCAATCTCGAACAAATCACGTTTTTGTGAACTTATTGCGTCATTCAGGTTGCTTTCGTCGAGCACAATTCAATCACAACTTGTCTAAGCTCGATTTCAAACTCTTCACATGTGCGGGCAGATATTGATAAACTCTTAATGTCAATCCTGTTAATCCTAGATACGTAAGTGAAGCGTCTTATGTGTCAAATACCACCTGTTCATGATGTTGCTTAAACGATTGAAAGGATAGGGAGGCAAAATTCACGTAACCTACTTGGGGGGGGGGGGGGGGGGGCTCCTGTTAAATAACCGCACAATATTAAACTATTGTTTAAGAAATTTATTGCTTGCTTAATAATGATAAGCATTTTAGGCATTAAGTATCACCGTAATGGTGTGATATAATAAGAAAGAAACGGGTTAACCATGTGTTCTGCTTTGTTACCAATTGTGGTCACGTCCAACTCTGATCATAAATTCCAGATGGTTATATCACATTGCCTTATTGTAACTGTTATGTAGGTGCTTAGTGTCGCATATGCTATACAATAGATGTATAAAGACGATGGTAAGAGAAGCTGTGCGTGTTTAATCACAAGACTTGACATTATATTCTTTGCTGGTAGTGATTTATGATTTAACGCACTCGCAGTGATGCTGTTATATGAATAAGATTGCCACGAAAAATAGTCTTACTGACTAACTGGCCCGTTATGAATCTTACCTAAGGCGCAACACGCTAATACACCGAATCCATCTACTAGCCATGGTTAATTGACCTTGGGTACGGGACTTATCAGCAACAACTAAGCAGCGTTCAAATACTATCATTAGATGAAACAATTCAAGCGCTGCCCTTAATAAATAAACTGGTACCACTTTCTTCATATGTACCTACATCTATCCCGATTACCGGCCCGTCAAAATCTGGATCTGCATTTACCTGTATGCACCTCTTCACCATAAAATCAGAGCTTATCGTCGATTATTAGGGTTTACGAGAACAATGCAACTCAGCTAATCGATAAAATATATCTTAGTGACATGCTGCATACTTTCATATTTCGGGGTTACATTTGACGTCCGTTTGAAACCCCTATGTATAAGACTGCCCGTTTTATCCCCCCCCCCCCTCCCCTCCAACTCCAACAACAAAACGTTCTTGAATGAGATCACTGAAAATTCGTAAGATTGAATACGCTGCTTATAAATAGGATGCTACGCATAAATCATCGGCATGTGTCCTAAGCCGGCGGGGCATCGGATATAAATTGCCCGGCTGTAAAAGCATTTGAAGCTAATTCTCAGATCCTTAGGGGTTTCCGCCGAGGAAACTCTGCCTTTTTCAGAAATCACTGATAAAAGGCTGGCATTTACCTCCTCAACATGCAGAGAAAACAACTCCTTTTGAATCGTATAGCGTGTGCCAGCACGTCATGTTTTCCGCAGAAAATAAGCACAGCATGATGACTGAGCTGTCACAGAGTTATTGCTCCGCTGATATCCTTTGCTAGGCATATAACTGTTGATTGTCATCATTAGCAGAAGAGTGTTTATGACATAGTAATAAGTCAACGAGTGCCATTGCTGGAATTGGATAAATAAAATACAGAGCGTGCTCACTAGTCTTATTTCTAACATACAGCAGCGGTGATATAAGTCTAAAATATTTGTTATTAAAATTTGTTTGAAAACAAAGCAAATATAATGTGAATGGCATCTAGTTTTGTACAACTATAGTAAACGTAGATACAGTGTGCTGATATTCGCAATATAACAATTATTCGATTGCTAGTCTGAATTTACTTTTATTTGTTTGTAAACGCCTCCTCGGCTTCAATATCTCTCCCACTTGGCAGCTTGTATGCAGTAGCTGATCTTTGGATTGGCAATTTTGTAGCCAGCGTTTGACAGCTCTGTCGCCCCATGACCCAAGAAGCAAGTTCGAATCAGACAGTGAGGGATATTTCAGAGCACATTTTGTTGTGTTCTGCTAAACTCTCATGATATGTTTAAGCCATGGTAGATAATGCCCAGTGTCTTCGAACACCTGCTACAAGAACGGAGATCAATTCAAGGGTTATCAATTAATCAATGCTGCAACGTGTCAACAGGGCACACATTATATGTCATACGTTTCATCATGTCTAACATAACCTAACACTACGGGAGCCCAATATTGTAAAAGATGTGAACAAAAAGACAGAAATAAGACTACTTCTTAGTGACGTATGTGACGAAATATATGATTTTCCCCGGACAAAAACAATAAGGCCCAGTAAAATTCTTACTGGTGAAGCATAAAACATTTGTGAGTGTGTGCAGTGTTTAGCCAGCTACATTCACCTTTCCATGAAGAGTTATCAACAGAGAATGTTGCCGCACGAATAATCGTGTGACCTATCACGTTCAACGCAAGTCTACGTCGCCGTAAAAGATAAGTACAAAGTTGCATAGCTGGTACAGAGTTTCTTCATCGTTGAGGCAGATAACTGTTGAATGTCAACATTACTAGAAAATTGCTCATGCATGTTTCCGAACAACAACTTTAATTGCATCAAATGTTTTTTAACAACAGTAAACATATATTTAGTCCATTGATATTTGATTTTGATTTGGAATGGCAATAAATTCATAACTAGTCAGTATTTGTGGCGCATTTTTTGGCAGAAACAACCCCTTCCCACTTGGAGATAATAAATTGTTGTGGTAGCTTTTCGGCATTGGGTGGATTACCGATTTGCCATTCAATAGCGAGCTTTTGACAGCTTTGTCGTGTCACGACAGGAAAAGCAGAGCTCGAACGAGGCAGTAAATGATATTTCAGAGAGCATTTTCTGTTTTGTGCGTTACTCTCTGAATATTTTTCAGCAATAGAGACAAAAACCTAGCGTCTACAAAAACATCTGGCATCTATAGGCACGGCGATAAATCATGCTACGCCGTTGTCTCTGATCCTACCAAGAGTCAGGGCCCTGAGGAGGAGCTCCGACATTTTGACTTCGACATACCGAACGAGGCCTCGCCATTATATAAATCAAATGTGTACGAGTGCATGTGTGCACGTTAAGGCACGTTGCAAGCGATGTGTGCTGTATGAATAACTTGAGTCCTTCTGGCGGCAAACCGAAGAGCATTGTGCCTTGTGGTACGCATTTGTCCTGTATTGCGTGGCAGGTGGACGATTGTTTCGGCGTATGAAGTGCTGCCGAGAGTGCATGAATGCAGTAAAGTTTGCATTCAGCCAATCTCTTGGTGCACTGTAACAGTGCATTATCAGAGACAATTTGCATCCGGCAAGGCTTATGACATTTATGCATCTACCTTCCAGCTATGATTGACAAGAAATCTGATCCGCCCTTCATTAACAGTTACAAAAACACACGTTGAAGGATAAGATGTGCGCTTGACCACGCAAGCACTATAACTGTTCGGTTGCGTAATCTGTACCTATTGCCAGTTTAGGGTTGATGTTGCCGTTGTTTGTCAGGGCTTAAACATATGTCGGATCAAACAACTAACTGCTAGTTGTATTTGGATTGTGTACTTACTTCCCGAGGTTTGAGTTTCCTCTGGCTGGTTGTTTGGTTCCTTATCACATCCATATTGCCTGGCGTTATTGAATTATATTTAGTCTGTCGCCTCCTGGTCGTGTAGCATGTAGCGTTGAAGCCACGCGTCATTTGTAGTTATTTTCAATTGTACATGAATACATATCAATTGCTGATAATTATTTTCTATTTACAACAGTTGTGTTTTAAATGTTGTTTTAACCCACATTTACAAACTATTTGCATATATATTTTGATGATAGATTTTTGATAAAATTATTGAATAAAGATGATTGGCGCTTGCTTTGGATACGAATACATTTGTGTATAGTATCAATGACAGAAATCGCGGAGGGCGTCCACAGTTATGGTTGAGCATTGGATGGAAAACAAAATGACAGCAGCCACCTGCAAGCCAACGGTAACGAAGTAATTTGGCTTGCAATTCGGCTTGCAGTGTGAGTTAGGTGATAGAACGAACGATTGTCCACGATGACATTGGACATCGACTAATCTATTTGCAACCTTAGAAAGATAATATGCTAGTTTAATTGCTGCAATGAGCAAATGTGACAGGAAGGCAAGTTTAACAACAAGTAGGGGTACAATAAAGGAAAACTCGTATATGCATCCAATTGTAGTCCAAAGTCTTCAGGCTTATCACTACGAGCAGACAAGCCATACAACTTGGATTGTGCCGCTGTCTATATTAAAGTCTTGGGGGATACGTGCGATGTATAGGAATGGATTAACGAAGCGTATCTGTATAACTAGGTCGTATGGCAGTGATTTGTTAAATAAATAACGCTGCCACACAAAGGAAGAATATTTCCAGCAGAGTACCTATACTTCATTGATGAAAGGCATATCCTATATCGATAAGTGCTAAACTTACCACATACTTTCTTACCACAATGGCTACAACTATGACATCATACGGGGTGTGCAATCCCGTATGTTAAATTAAGTGCTGCCACATTTCAAGCGGAAGTGCTGATGGTACGACGAGATAGCTGAACGGAGAACATATGCTACAAAATGTAATTATTTACCTTCCATGAGGCATTTTCAAAGCCTTTAACTATACACATGGCTGCCTGTGGATAAAACATCATCAATATGTTTATGTGACTGTTACATATGTCTGATGCAGTCCAAGCATTGAAATAGTAAATTGACCTAAAATGGTCAGAATGCATACGAGCAGGTGTCACGTGGCAAAACGTTGCACATTTGTTGCTTTGGCAATACCAATCTTCTTCTCTAAAATGATCCCAAGGGAAACAATAACTTCTGTTGAAATGCTTCACCTAAGACTGGTAAGATTGGTCATCCTTTATTGCATCTTACCTGTTACTTGTACCTCATGCAAAAAATATGCTCCAGCTGGGGTACGCACATACAAATCTATTCCCGGCCGCGTTTGAATATATTCTCCTGCTACGTGCATTTTATTGTGTGGCATGTTCGATGGTTTGTTACAGCAGTTTGTTACTGAAAAAAATACCAAAAATAGTTAAGTGGTAAATTGACATTGAAAGTGTTTGTGAGACTTCACGACCAAGCGGGCTCTGCATAATGAGCGAGAACAGTCTATTAACTATAAACACACTATGCATTAATGCACCAATGGTTTGAGTATAGTTCGTGTTTAAAATAGCAATATTATTCATGTGTTCATACCACTGTACACCATGAAAACATTGAATGAATAATCACCGCGTGCATGTATCATGGTGATGTTATATTAAAATCCAAGACATCATCACTGCAGAACGGATTTGGGGTTATAAAGTATACTTTCTAGTTGATAGCGCAACACTTAAATATAGCTCTCTGCATTAAACGTTATTGACTAACATGACTCGCCCATTGATCTTCACTGATTAATCATGAGCAAACATTATTTAAGTGCAAAATGAAAACATTACATTATTGGCTGCCATTTCAATTTCACTAGAATATTTGTCTTCCTCTATTAGTCCAACGCTACTGTACACATGCAAATGACTATCCTGCAGCAATATGTCATTGTTCGATTTCAAATTCAAAATCCATAATGCGACAATGCAATGATGTTCAATGTGTCTCTGAGTTACTGTTAATTTCGAACGATGAGCCGACCATCTTGTCAAACACGTAACCGAAGTAGATATATCATTGTCATGAGCTATGCTGTTTCTTATAACTCGCTGTTAAAATGAACCAAGCGGAAGCGCTTGGCCTAATGCCAATTTGAACGGTTTTACTCTCGGAAGAATTTTTTGGCGCCGCAACTATAGACCACCTGCGGCACATTGCTCCCCGGTATTTGCCATAAGTATTTCGCTATTTATATTTTTATAAGGCAGATATCATCTATCTATGTATATATATATATATATATATATATATATATATATATATATATATATATATATATATATAGATATATATACATATATACATATACATATATCTATATATATATATATATATATAGATATAGAAATATATATTATAGATATCATATATATATATATATATATATATATATTTATAGATTTATCGCTATATATATATATATCTATAGATATATCTATATATCTATATGTCTCTATATCTGTATATATATATCTATATATTATATATATATATATGTATATATCTATATATATATATATATATATATATATATTTATATAACATAGAATATAATGTGTTTATTGCAATCACAATGGCCCATATTAACACAGATTTACAAAAGTATATAAATTTTACTTTAAAATTCAGTTCTAAATGTTTGCTCAAACAAATATATACAAATGCAACAGTTTTTCGAGGAATGTAAGAGGCCGATCAGCATACAACTGTTCGGCGAATATTCTTGCGACTCGTTCAGTGAGGGAGACTAGAGGTGAGAGAGGGTCTGTGAGGGAGCGTGGGGATGAGAGAGGGTCAGCGGAGTAGCGTATGGGTTGCAAAGGGTCATTGGAGGACCGTAGGGGCCACAGAAGGTCTGTGGGGAGCCTAGGTGTGATAGAGGGTCAACGGGGGTCCCTATTGGTGACAGGGTCTGTGCGGGAGTATTGAGATGTGAAAGGTTCAGTCGGGGAGCCTAGGGGTCAGAGAGGGTCAGTAAGAAAGTCCAAGGGCGAGAGAGGGTCAGTGAGGGAGCGTAGTAGTGAGATATGGTCAATGGTAGAGTGTAGGTCTGAGAGAGTGTCAGTGGGGGTGCGGAGGGGTTAAGAAAGGGTCAGGGATGAAAAGTGGGGGAACGTAGGGGTCATACAGGATCCGTGGGGGAGCCTAGGGATAAAATATGTTCTGTGGGGACCCTAGGGTATTTTTTATCTTGATGGATAAATGCATGGCAGCCTGATGGAATATGAATTCTCACAGACGCCATAATTTCACCGAGCGGTGTCATTCATTCCGCGGTTAGTCATGCGTCTCGTCACGTAAATCACTGTGTCGTGATGTATAGCGATTTTTTTCCATTTCCATTCGAGTCTATTCAAGGAGATGATGTATCGTTTTATTTAATAACGTTTTGTGAGGTGTCGCGGAGGAGCTTGACTTGTTGGGCACATCGTGTGATTAATAGATCGTCATGTAGCCAAACCATTGAGCTCATCCTCCAGGCCATGTCATTAACACATATCATGTTCAACGAACAATACTTGTGAAAATGATTCTCGGTTACTCTATAATCTGCGTTCTATGTAAAGTAACAAATGCTGTATATTTCTTGTTGCAACATTTTTTGTTCACCATGAACGTGATAACTGCTCATCACGCCAAATGTCGACGCACACAAGTCAGGTTACAGTAGTAATTGGTTGTCAAGTTCCTGTCATAGGACACGCTTCTGATCGATCAATTATGTGCTACATCTTCAGTACCAACGATTGATTAGAAATTTGAAGATTAAATCACATTCGTTTGAGGAATATATTGATTAAAAGAAAGCGCCCAATAGCAGCATTCGACATCCATTGCCTTGTTTCCCGTCTTGGGTACGGTATTTTCCCAATTTGCTTAACCGTAATGCCACATTGATTAATGCTGATTGATGTGCAGGCAATAAGCCACACAATCGTCGGAAGGATAAGGGGTAGTGACTTTCGACGTTGTTCCTCTAAAAAACAACAAATGCCTCATCAGAGTGCCCATATATAGATCCATAACTGCCGGTGGCGTTATCTCAATAAGTTATTTTTGAAACGGACGATGACGAGTGTGCTAAAGGTTTGACCATATTATTCAGGGGATTGTGCTGCTTTTTCATCTACCTATCCATCACGGCAAACTATCAGGAAGCCTTTGTGACCAAAAGATCGGTAAGTGTTTTATGGAGTCACATACAACGGCGGTCCAGAAAAGTAATAAAGGATACATGGTATTATCTCTATCTTTTATCACGATCTAGATCAGGAGTAGGTTTGCTAGGCGTGTCTGAGTTTGTTGCTGCGTTCAAGTGACAAAATCGTAGTGCATAAGATAATGCTGATCAACACATTGTGCAATGCATAGTGTTTGATGCACCATAAGGTATCATTAAAACAATCAAAACGCGACGAGATACAGATGGAGAATGGTGTAGCACATTTTATGTCTCCAATAGTGAAGTGAGTCCTTCCCATTACCATATACAAAATTAGTGCTAGGCCTACATATTATTATGGTGAGCAGACGATATACTTAACACTCCTTATGGTAAGCAAAACTATGATTATATGCAAATTATAATAGCATGTCTACTTATACATTGAATGCAGGTGTACCCTCTTAAAAGTAATTGCTTAGACAACATCCTGCCTAACCCCATTTTACACATTATTAAAGAGATGTGCAGTCTACATCATTGTTTGCCTTGACTGCTCTGTTAGAACGCATCAGTATGATTCAGGATACATCCAATGCCCACAACAAAGGCACGTATAAATACAGACAAACAGGCGAGGGAGCAATCAAGATATCGACGCGATGCATTTACAAGGGATCAAGTAGATTGGTTTTGTTCTCCATTCATCTCAAGAATACATTTAATTGCGAATGAGGCAGGTGATAAGTCTTCATTCAATGCTGCAAAATGATAATTTGATGTAGGAAGATAAGACGTGAAAAGCACCACAATGTATATGACAAATGTATAAATTGAGCAATGTCGATGTCCGCTTGCAAAAACACGTGAGATTAAGAAACGGCTAAGACAAACCGGTAAGTTAATATAATGCTCTGTGACCGAAGCTTCGTGATATATTCACTCAGCTTCGAAAGTACGCACGAGAAATAAAGACAGGTGCAAAACTAATCATCTATTATATAGATGTGGCTGACTGTCCTTCGATTGCGACATACGTGATATATATTGTTAGTCTATATCATTGCTTAGCAGAACGTCTATGTACACTTTTTATATATATACATATCCTTTTGTCACATTGAATGAGTGGTGACTACGCTTAAAGTGCATATTCTAAACGGGACCTAACAAGAAGTTTACAAAGTTTGACCTAATAAATTTCTAGATCGACAGGTAAACGTTCTTCCGATCACCTGTTGCTGCGTTGCATTGTTTGTTGGTTTTGAATGACTGGTCAATTATGACTTTATCTATGACTCATCATCTGATTTAGAACGCCCTATCGGTATTCAAACTTTTCGTATGCCCGACTTATATATAGCACTTCGCATATGTTTTAGGTTAAAAAGTAATTTTCAATCAATTTCCCGGTGTAACGCGTTATGTCAGCTTTGTCATAAGTTATTTACAGGCTAGATCATATATAAAGATTGAGAAAAGAACGGATGACAGGACCGACCCCTCAGGGACACCACTAATAACTCCTGTCTGATACAATACAACTTTAACACTACTGTCTGACTTCGATTACTGAGCTATGTATATTTATCCATTCATTTACATAACTACTTATGCCTTAGGGTGGCAATATTATCAAAGTCGAAATACGTTACATCAACAAGGTCCCCTGAGACTGTCATTTAAGTAATATCATCTAGATTTCCAAAAGGTTGGTGAGGACATAAAATTAATTCAATAAGTTATATATAAGTAAGTATTCTGTGACTTTGCCTCTAACAAGTGTTTTAGTTATTACCAACAAAAGTACATTAGACTGTCCATCCGAAGACTCGGGAATCTGCTTGTAATGAAAATATGCTTCTGAAATGTTCAGACGACCGCTCCCCCGAATGGATCAGAATATTCCATGAGATTTTTAAGAGACGAAATGACAAAGCAGCGCGCTTCTCACAGGTGGTGTGTTTCGCCAAGGAGATGCGCGAGTGAGTTCTCTTGGCGAAGCTGTATTCTATTTAGTTGAATCTTCTTTTGCTCATCATTGTACAATGAGGAAGGTTATCAAGAAGCATATTTAATCCAAATGGCCGTCGATGGCTTTTTGTGTGTCAGCGCAACATCAAATAGTTCATTGTAACTATATAAAAAAGACGCCATGTTGCGTTCCTGATTCGTTTTAATTACCGCGCATGTGAGGGATCGTTTGCCGCGATACAAAATACCGAAAAGTTTACAATATGGTCCCGTTATATTTATAACTCGCGAAAAACTATGAAAATGGCGCCTGCATGCAGCATGCAGGAGGAATTTTCACACAAAAACGTTTATCTTAAACAGTTAAAACCGTAAAGAAAATCTCCATTGATCATAATGTTCAAGACCGGCTTCATCAATGCAGGATATCTTCTTAATCTCAGTATACTTAACGGAAAAGAGCTCTGTTACAAAGTTTTGTTGATTATTTTTTGCGTAACAGAAATGTCTCGCGATGGGTTAAATGCAGCGAAAGCATCCCACAGGGCCGCTTCACCTTGCGTTTTGACACTGTTGTAGTATTGGTCTAGTCAGTCATTGACACTTGTATTTTTCTCACCACTTTTATTTCATACTTCTGCATCCTCTTAATCATAACGTTCACATCATCATGTCAATATCCTGTAGCGAATGTTCCTTGCGTGAGTATTGAAACTTGGCTAGAAGGAAGTGAATATTTACTATGCTGGGCATTACCAAAATCAGCGAAGCGTCAACCACAATGTGGCTGTTTATTGCTCGCATGTTACCTCACGCTTTACTTGATGGATAGGGAAATGTTATACATTTGGACTCCACAAGTTTCTCGAAAACTTCCTCATCTAAAGTTGCAGATTGTCTATACCATAGACTTTACTAATATTTGAGAATTCCCCTACTATTATAACCGTCCCAGTTCCTATCTTCAAACGTCTGAGCCTTTCATAATCAATGTCTGAGCCTAACGCTATCAACGTCGGACCTACCTCTACCAACGCCTAAGC
>CM067356.1:71404183-71450231 GCA_034190875.2 Urechis unicinctus
ATTTAAAAATCATCCATTAATTGTATGTTTAAAAGAGACACTGACCAAATACTTCCCTTCCATGTATTGATCGTAATGATCCGACAGGGTTGTGCCAGGACAAACCTTAAACACACAATGAAACAAAAATTCCTTTATAAAAATTGGCTTGCAGCCTACCAGCCAAATGCCTACCTAATCGCTTAAGTTGCGATGCTTGTGTGCAGTGTCATATGCCTTCTTGAGATCGAAGAAGAACGACACATCATGTTCCTCTCTCACGGGGCCATCTCTCTCTTAAATCTTGTAGCTTGGTGGAAGGTACAGAGAACCCAAGTTAAGGTTTGTGGAGGGTAATGGTAATTGCAACAGCAGGTATCTGTCAATGTGTAATCCAGGTGGTTAGATATTGACTGGGAGGGCTTAGCAACAGGATTGGCCTCCCTCACTGTGCCAGCGTATGAGCCCTTCTGATGATCAGGAGGAGCCTGCCCTCGACCAGCTTATGCATGGTATTTTTACATTTCTGTATGTTTTTTTCAATTGTCCGTTTTTTTGCAACTTTGTGAATATATTAGATGGGTCTCCTTGCAATGAATACAGTATACATTCTTGGTACATCCAGAATCGTCTGACCAGATGCCTGCCCTTGCAATGTGCACAGCATACATTGTTGGAACCAGTTATCATGATCCTCTGCCCCACAACGTACACATTTCCAGAGAATCGGCCCTTGAGATGTCGGAATGTATGGCATTGGAAACACAGAACTATTCTAATCGTCAACCTTGCGATTTTGTGTAAGTTGTGTGACATTAAAAGTAATAATGAAGGTCTGTATAGCGTTTCAATGTTGATGAGGCTGCCGTAAGATTATGCGTATTATGTGCTGCAAACGATAGCTGTTTTGGCTGTCATGTGATACTTTATTACCCAAACAGTACTAATCTTTGATAGCACGCGCTCACTAATATGCAAGACTCAGATGTATTGGTTATCAAGGAGGACATCATATATCACAGCCACAGTGTGTCAGTTATCATGGCATTATTCGTTTATTCGAAACAAAATATAGATATGTAGTCATACATGTTGTACAATTATTAATTGTTGGTGAAATGTCTAGATGATAATGAAAAACCTATTTTCAACATCGTAATCTTATGTCGTGTCCAGGTTTTTTTACCATTTTGTGTTAGTAGCACCCACAGTTTCGTAAATATTTATATGGCCAAAATATTAATCATGCTAGACAAACGCAACACCATTGGTGATGAAGGTGGTGCTTTAATAAGACATGATGTGGCTATATACTACTGACAAGCACAGAGATTCATATTGAAACATATGGTTGTACAGTGGCTCTTTTGACGGCTAAAAGCTATTTCTACCGTAACATTTTCATCTCATATTCTGACATTTACTTGATTACGACTAGGAAAGCCCGTTAATGATGTAAATGGCATTAGAGTAGCCCCAGATGGTACCAAGGGTACATTTGAAAGGGCAATGGCTCCACTTTGCAACAATTTATTCCTGATGGTAAAGCATAATTTACAGCTGTAGCAATCGGAAGGCATGAGACTAACGCGTTGTGCAATGCTTTGAAGGGTTATGTTTAATCCTTACTTATGGTTATTGTTGCTATCGCAAGCAGACTAATAAAAGAACAAAGGGCATAAACTAAAATTAACAACATGGGATTTAAACCTTTGTCATATGACCGCGCTAATACGGTTAACTATAGCTGGCATAGTATCAACAAGGCACCTCAACAAATAATGAGCTATGCAGCCTTTGATGAATTTCGTATAATATGATAGTGGTCGGGAGCAAATCGGGAGGCGGACAACGGTGCTTCTGTCACTTGTGTCTCAGTATGCTAACTCCGCCCCGAGCAAATATGCGAAGACGCCACCTGTCCATCAAGGTGTTTTATCTTAACGTCTCTTAAAACCACGTGGAATCCTCCGTTTTATTTGGAGCGATGGTTGCAGCAACCAATCGGATTTAACAGACGCCGAGCTCTTTGACTTTGAATGAACAGTCCCTTGTTGTCGTAGCCTGATGACTTAGCGTAGCTCTTTGCTCGAGACCTTCACATGTTCCTGACAAGCCAACAAATGTCATTGTCAACCCGCGGCCGTTTCCCTCGCTCCAGACAGTAATTGACAATCTAAAACAACCATCCACAGCCAGGGCATGAAGGATCAAAAACAGCGCGGACGCTGTGAGAGGCGAATTGTTTTCGATAGGTAAACGCCAGGCCAGCCAATTATCAAGATGACATTATTCAATAGTGTACTTGTTATTTTCGCTATTTTTAAGCCTATTGTGCGACGTGTTTTGGCAGTGGTAAGACATTTTTCCGCCCTTATCAATCGCAGTGACGTCAGGCCATTTTCCCATGGGCTTTTCGTTATGTCACGGTAGCGCCACCTTACGATTGCAGCGTGTTATAAGTACAGAAGCGATCACCACACAGCCACTCGACGTGAGCCCTCTTTGGTTATATATTAAGCTGAGTTCTGAGTTGCATATCATTCATAGCTGTCCAGAGAATATGTACGACATTTCTTAATCTTTTACATTAGTGAGTGTGATGTATTTGGCCGTATCTCTTTGGCTCCCTGTCAGCTCTCCCAACCACTTACCGACGGAGCGTGTTACGAATGAAAATATGTTTTGACTGGTTTCTCGCTATCACGGTTACACGAAGTGGATTTCAGCGCTTCCGTAAGGGATTAAGATTGTTATTGTCGGCAAACGACCACACCTTGTGCATGTGGTATGCAAGGCAATTTTCTATATATAATGAATTATAATATCGTAAATATATCGGATGGAATCACTTAAAATACACAATGAAGATACTGTTGGAACCTGTATCCGCATCCACAACAAGCATTGATGAATATTGTTATTATCATCGTATTCAAGAAATGCTTACAAGGAAATAGCTCTTATTGACATCTGATACCTTGTTACATTAGGATAATATGTAGCACAAATCAGGCTTCGTTTTCTAAGATCATACATACTGTGCATTCAGTCATTCGTTATAAAGGGTTAGCTTTCGACAGTGATGTGTAAGGTATTGTTAGCTGGGGCTTGGCATCTGGTAGCTATAAACATTTGGATATTATATACAATATGATTATAACTATCTAAGAGTGAACAAAGGTCTTTTGTATAATTGTTTTGCAGATAAACGACGCTCTAGTAGACTATAATTGCTGATCGTTTGTGCGGGAACACTAGACCTTTTAGGGTTTTTTTTTGTGTCGCGGAATATGCTTGTTGTTATTTCCTCACCTCAAGAAGAAATACAAAATACAGAGTGTCTACTTCCAGCCCCAGTGGGTGAGCGACCCACTATTTGTTTTGAAAGTCCCTTCTTTTACATTTGTACGACATCAAAAATCCATGTATAACAACGGCGTATTGCAATGAGTACAGAAAGGCAATCGCATTGAATGTTGACACTGCTGGTGAATATGCGTCTGTGCTTGTCCCACTCTGTGCTGTATTCACTTTCTCCATGCTTAATAAAACCCCATCATAACGCGCGTGCTAATTAAAAGCAAGTGACAAAATTCAGGACATTATACCCGCAATAGTATATTTCGATAATAAAAAAGTATTGTGTGAACTGGTGCAAATCCCATTACTATTTACCATTTGGCTGCAACGAAGCGGCGCGTCGGTTTGTTTGAATAAGGAGAAACTACGGCTGTGGTGATGATAAATGGGCAGCATAACAAAGCATGATAGAGATGGCACAATAAGATATCCAAAGTACATTTCAGTTGATCCGACGAAGAAGTTAATCAATGGTCATATTCCCAGTGGTGGAAGAAAGCCTTTTGTGAGCACGTAGCTTAGGGCTTGAATACGTGGCGTTATTAATAAATATACCCGGTTTTGGGCTTAGACAGGCGATTTATGCTCTTTTGTGCCGCATTAAAGATGCACACAATACAGTAATATAGAGGACGCTAAATATGGATTTTTAACATTTCCATGAATTTATTACTATATGAGCGTCCTAATTATCTGAAAATGACACCGATTCGCACCTGCAGAGAATAACATGGTTAACATAAGAGTATATGTTTAATGAAGAATACCAAACCATAAAAGATGGGCTTTCTCTTTTGTATTTAAATGGCCTATATGAAAAATATTGCATACAAAATGTGATCAAACTTTCCAAAACATTAAAGTAATTTTCCTCATGTTACAAGCACCATTTTACCATAAGCAAGGTTCCCAGTAGCATACATTAACACGTCCGGTTATTTTTGCCATGTTCGATCGACAAAGCTGATCAATGATCTAAATAGATGCTATCCTTTTTAAGGGCGTTTTGCATGACAACATACACATTATATATAGAGAGAGTCACTTGATGGTTGACAATGGGACGACACCAAAACGTACATGGCCCACTCTTATTTAATAAAACAAAGCCACTTTTCACACCAGTCCTTCTAAGAGCTGCCCACAGAAATGATCCATTAACTAAACATAAACATTTAATAATTCAGAGAATGGAGGATAAGCGCTGACAGTAGTTCATTAAACTACAAGTGAATTTAACGATAAGGAATGTACTAATGTTGTATGTAATGACGCACCTGCAAGTAATTCGAATGAGAAGACTTAATAGCTTGGTTCCATTAAAGCTCTGCATTGAGGTGTGTGTGTATTTGTGTGTGTGTGTGTGTATGTGCGCGTGTATGAGTGTGTGTGCGCGTGCGTGTGCGTGTGTGCGTGCGTGTGAGTGTGTGTCTCTGTGTGTGTTAGAGAGCATTTGTTTGTGTGAGTGTGTGTGTGTGGGTGATGGTGTGTGTATGCGTGTAAGTGTTTGTGTGTGTGTGTGTGTGCGTGTGAGTGCGTGTATCGGTGTGTGTTAGAGAGCATGTGTGTGTGTGTGTTTGTGTGTGTGTGTGTGTGTGTGTGTGTGCGTGCGTGTGTGTGTGTGTGTGTGTGTGTGTGTGTGTGCGTGTATGTGTGCGTGTGTGTGTGTGTGTGTGTGTGTGTGTGTGTGTGTGTGTGTGTGTGTGTGTGTGTGTGTGTGTGTGTGTGTGTGTGTGTGTGTGTGTGTGTGTGTGTGTGTGTGTGTGTGTGTGTGTGTGTGTGTGTGTGTGTGTGAGGGGCAAGAAATATGAGCTTCGGGGCATTAATGTTAACGAGGCAAACGTCATATTCAAACCACCACCGGCGAAATTCACATGTACATTTCTTGCATAACTCTCACTGATACGGTTATCATGTCAACCTGTCGATGTTTATGGCACAAAACCTTTGAGAGCTAATAATATGTCTAAAATCAGAACAAGTGGTTGACCTTTCGGCAAATCCATAACCATAATAACGCACCAATAGCGAATAATTCATGAGTGAATGGCGTCTATTGCGATTGAACAGAGGTCACAGATGGCTGTGGAAAAGGTAACTGTCAGTGGCAGACACAATGAAATTCTAAATCTAATAATGAAAGAACCAGATATTTTTCCACTTGATATAGGTTTATTACACACTTAACCTTTTCTTTTCTGTAATTTTACTGTAGAATCGAAATACTCAATCGCAACGTATTATTACACCAGTATATGATATGAGCTTGGTATGTTCATTATTTTCCTTTGCAAACGCAACGGAGTGCTTCGGAATGCTTTGTGAGTATGAGATATGGTTTGGTGTACACGGCCCCTATACCGCTAGCCGATTTTTAGCCATAATTGTTTGCGAATGACCAATCATATCAATTATTGTATATATATATATATATATATATATATATAGAGATATATATATATATATATATATATATATATATATATATATATATATATATATATATATATATATATAGAGGATATATATATATATATATATATATATATATATATATCTATATCTATATAGATATCTATCTCTCTCTCTCTATCCATCTATATATATATATCTCTATATCTATATTTCTCTCTATATCTATATACAATGATATATATATATATATATATATATATATCTATTCTATCTATATATCTATATATATATTTCCATATATCCTTATATCCATATAGATCTATATATATACATATATATAACCTATATATATATATATATATATCTTTTATATATCTATATATATCTACATATATATCTCTCTATATCTCTATATTTATCTACATATATATTATATATATCTCTATATTATAAATATATATATATATATTTATGTATTTTTGTACGAAAGTTACTATGACAGCAAAAGAAGGAGGAGCAGCAAACTTTTCCACATGAATTTTGTCAAAAACTTTGTCGTTTTGCTCTAAACGCATTTCTGTCACTTGATATTTGGCTTTTAAATCGTAACTGCGTTAGGATCTGTTTGTTGCCCCTCGAGGGGAACTTAAATCAATTATGCTCATTTGCAGTGAAACTTCAAGCATAAAATGTAACAGCATCTGCATTGTATGTACCGAGCAACAACAGGTGCACGTTGAGCTACTTGCCCGCTTCATGATACACGCATTAGATAATCATTTGTTTTTGTATTGCTAGAAATCATTGCAATGCTTGATATATTAAGCAGAAACACTGAACTTTTCCAGCAACTTGATGAATTGTTCACATACTACATGAATTGTAGTAAAATACACATAGACATCCCTTATCCTCTCCATATATGCAACATTCAAAATAGAGAATACTTTCCTTGATTAACTGACTTTAAGATCGAATCTGCAAATTACAACCACAACTCAATTTGATAGAATACAAACGACAATACCCCAAACCATCAACTTACATAAGCCTCTACTCTAAGTGCAGGTATAACAGATGCAGTCATATGACCTATGGATTTATGTAGATAATTGGGTGTGTGATTAATTGCTAGTTATCACCCCTGCTGCAATTTAGAAACACCATGAGCCTCAACCAAGCCTTCTGGTAAGCGCGTTACATCCGTGCTTCACAGTGGCACGAGATGGATTGACGCGTTTGGTATTATTTTGTCTGCGAACACTCGCACAGGTGATTAACCAAGTTTCATTGGATATACTTTGAAGTCAATTACTTTATTGAGATTATGCAACTATTTCAATTCTTAATTATACCTTTGCATCTCTATCCGCTCATATGCTAAATACAAAATGACGACACTCGTTGTAGATACAAAAATATGTATATACATATATGTGTGTTTGTGTGTATGTGGGTCAGAATAAATGAATAAATATGTGCAAATATCTATATTTACTTATATATAAATTATATATACACATATAAACATATAAATATATATATCTCGGAACTAATATAGATGTACATATAACAATAAATATTTGTATATACATACCTATATATATTTACATATATATGTATGTATAGATGTATGTATATATATGTTTGTTGGTAGGTATGAATGTGTGTATGTATGTATACATGCATGTATATATATATATATATATATATATATATATATATATATATATATATATATATATATATATATATATATATAGATATATATATATATATATATATATATATATATATATATATATATATATATATATATATATATATATATATATATATATATATATATATATATATATATATATATTATATATATACATATATATGAATGCATGTAAGACACAAAAATGTGCTGGTAATACAACGACCTGTGATATGACTCTGTACCAGACGGTGCGATTCGTGTCTGTTTATTATCACACGTATTATGTCCGTTCATTGGTCACATATATACGACATAATCTTTAATTTCCTTTTATTATAACCTTATAGCCAATAATGAAACATTTTCATTTCATTTAATCAGCTTAATATATGATTATTCCGCACTTTATTTGGGGAACTATTACAGGTTGTAGGTAACTATTCTAATAATGATAAGAGATGTTGATAAGCAACGACATTCAACTTTATAAACATCAAACATCGTCTTCATAGATAAGATTATCTCAAAACAAGGGGCGCATCAAGAGTACTCTGAGTCATATAAATGGGCATGGGACAATCAGTCTCAGAACCCGGACCAACATCACCATCTGGCACATGTTCTAGAACGGTCCACGAAGTTAATATCATGTAATTAAAGCATCCACAGACTGCGAATGCACCGCAGCTGGCATTGGCTGTGATGTAAATGCAGGCAACTGTTGGCAATTATCTTAGCATTTACAGCAGCAATACATCCATACGATTTATGGCCAGGCATCAGTGTAAAGAATCGGAAGTTACCTATTCCACCACACCCTTTTCGCATCATTTATTTGCAAGGTATATTATCACTCAATCTTATTGCATTGTATGCCCGCTTCAGTGATCAAGGGCAGCAATAAATTGCTGTGGTTATTACTTTTATTACTGTCTTCAGTCAATATACCTCGCTGCTAGTTTTAGGACAAATATTATGTCACTGGCTATAAACACAATTGAAGCAACCTCGCAAAACTGGCAATCGTTGGCCCTGATTTCCATAACATGAGCAAGTGTAAAATTGCCATTCGGAGTTTTTCATGAAATGCACAAGGGCTTCATAGGGCTTGTATTTTTTAGTTGGTAAATGTCAAATGCATCCTTATTGCAATTAATTCGTGAACGTTATATATTAGATGCGACATTTTTAAACCCAAGCCCGCAGGGGACACTACCTTGACCGCTGCTTTTGCGTGGCACGTAGCTCAAGTTTTGTCAAGTGAGTGAGTAGTAGGCATTAATTTCATATACTCTGTATACGATGCGTGGTTAATGACAAGCAATAAAGTAAAATCATTTCGGCTTTATATCAACTTAAGCTGATTAATGCAGCAATTAAAGCTACAATCATATAGATTTTAGCCCTGAGGGCGAAAAATGATTTAAACGGCCATGTGCTTGGTTACAAGTAATGGCAGTGGGTAATTCCTGGGATGTGGTGTCTTTTAATCACCCTGTGAGGTAGGGATTCAGCTTTCTTGCAACATAAATATTATTATGTAATTACTCAAAGTATCACTATTTGGTGACACGATATGAAACGCAATTTTAGTTATAGCTGTAATCTCATCGAGATTGGCTAAAGTCTGTAACAGAAGGCATCAGCAGTGCGCACAAACAAATTTAATGCAATCAACCATATATATGCAACATTGTTTAAACTGACCTTCTGTTGACCATTCATTGACTTTTTGTCGGCGGAATTGATTTTGTAAAAGTCGAATCAAATTAACAGCAGTATTGAATGCCCACAACAGCTCGCCTAAATATATTTGCCATTATTTATCTATAAGAATCAATCATGGACATCCTCTATGTTCAGTTTAATGTATGTGAGATCAAAGGCAATCATAGGTGTCGTACAAACTTAGGAAATAGCTCAGTGAATGTTTCTCGTATTCGTCTACTGCGAAATCACAAGGGAGTTGGAATAGACGACGGAAACAGTTCCCTATGGCAGCTCAGCATCCTATCAAAGTATGTAAATGTCCATAGCATTCATATTTTATAAATTGCTGCTTACCGTGTCTGAAATTGCGATATTTAAGAAATCGACATAGACATACTTATTCAAGACGTGCCACTCTATGATAGAAAAGTATCAAGCACTGCTCAGTTCGGCAATGGCAGTGTTTCGTATTCAAGCCACCACAGACGAGGCTTGATGCAGTTATAGAATGACACCTGACACCTGTGTCTTGGTGATGATTGCTTTGCCCCCAAATGAATGAGTTATTATTGTAACGTGTTGAATTGGCAGAAGCTGGCGATTTGCATGTGCAGCAACAACAGTTACATATTACATATCTAGCATTGATGTGAGAACATGCAATTTCATGCACGCTCTGTAGTTACCTAAAACCGCTTAACTAATATATGTTTAACAATAAGTTTCATTATGCAGGATCGAGACAATTCATTGTGGAGTAGAAACTAAACAAAATATGGGATCTATGTATATAACGCAGTGCGAATATAAAGCTGACTTACTGAGGATTAGGCAATTCAGCCATGGCTTTGGCTTCTGTCGCTCTTCGTCATCTGTTCCACACAATATGGGTGAACAGGGAATATTCATTTATCATTTATGAATTTGCCGTGTTCTTGCTGTTTGTCACTACCCTCTGTAGGTGTTTTACGTTTTATAAGCAGTTGGCATTACACACATCGCTTATTATGCTTTAGCACCAACAATCCTATTATAGGGACACCGCTTGCTTATATCAATCTTAATGATTAAGTTGCCCCACAGGGCAAGATAAAGTTGTCGCTCACTTGGAAAGAAGCTGCACCGCGGGGCTGATCGCATTCGAATGTGTGTATGTGTATGCGTGCGTGTGCGTGCGTGCGCGCATGTGTGTGTGCGTGCGGGCATGTGTGTGTGCGTGTTTGTGTGTATTGTATTTAATTGTGGTGGCCTACTACATTCGTCAATTTCCTACATCAGTCATTTATTATTGACTCTGCGCATTAACTTCCAGTCGATTCGTGTATATTTGGCCCTCATCTGGCCACGCAAGGTAGAAAGTGTATTTCACATACCAATTTCAGCTCATGATAAATGTATGATGACAGCTTAATATATTTTTGAAGCTGGTTTAAGTTCTCTGTAAACTAAATAATTGATTTTGGTGGTGGATCCTTCCTCAATGTGCTATATTGTGGATTCACAAATCAGCATTTATTAATATTCTTGATCGAATATAAAAATATCAAAATATACCACACACGACCGATCAAAACAAGTCACTGGGCATTTCCTTACCTCAATTTAAATTTGTCCACCATCTTCAGGTTGTTTAAGTATTCTAATCTCTAATAAACAATGTATATTTCAACCAACGGGATAGAAAATCAGATTATTATTTACGGTCAACCTCTTTGTTATTTCGTTGTCATAATAATAAGCATTGTTGATATGTTTTATAGATTTGAATAATCAAAATATGCACGTACGTTTGTCATTCAAGATGTTTTTTCATTCATAACCATCGCTTAAAAATATAGCTTGTCTCACGACCGATCTGCTGCTATAACTATTGTAAAGGCGATGAAATGAATTTAAGTTAATTGGTATAGTTGATCGTCCCCAAATTATTAACTGAGAACATGACATACATTTATTGAATAATGAGATATATTTGCTTAAAATATTAAATTTTCGCCCAATTTGAAAAAGTATGCAATGTTAAAATAGACAAGTGGTGCGATTGCTAATTAGATCACCTTTATGAAACACAAGCCAGTACGAGTAAGAATTGAAAGGGTCGGGCAGTTGTTTAAAAAACGTGACTTTCTTATACTTTGTTAACCCCAAAACGACGTTAACCCTCCTTTTTTGTAAACACATAGGACCTATCGCATAATTTTGTGCTTTAGGGACATATCGTCTGATTGTTTCATCCCAATAGGCTGGGCGTAGTTGATGGTTTAATAATCCTTGTAAATTTTCCTGACGCCATAAATCATAGGTGAAACCAATTATTTGGCTGTATTAAGTCCAGAAATTCCCCGTTAATTATAGCTCGACATCTATATTCTTCTTTTCTTCTGATGAACATGACTTTCACCAATTAATTACTTCTATCAAAGGCTTCGTTATTACTGGCAATCAAATTCTAAGGCCCCAAAAAACATGAAGTAATATCCCACTCCATTCTAATCCCGCTTTGTGTAGTTATTAACAAATCATTTTAGGAAGGTACTGTCCCCGAGGTTCAAAAAATAGCACAAACTGTACCGGTATATAGATGAACAAACAGACAATCAACTGGCAATTATCGACCAATAGCTTAATTACTAGTAATTTCAAAAGCCTATAAAAATAATTTAGAAACGTCATTAAACAGTTGTACCAATGAATAATACACCATATGATTGCCTAACCGACTTTATTTGTCAATTTTGTCACATCATGTAGATAACAGTTGGTCACTGCACGCCCCTAGGGGCTGTATTGGTGTATGCTGTACAATTCAACAATAAAAGCATTTGACTCATGATGCTACCTCCATTTGTTAATTCCTTACTTCCATAAATATTACCAATGATATAAGTGTATAAATTTTCCTTCAGTTTGTTATTTATAATTAATCGGTAAATTCGCTATACAACTCATTATTATTATTATTATTATTGCAGGCCAATGTCTAATGCATTTCTTTATAGTTTTGGGCTTAGGAGCAGTTTTGGACTCGAAGGCAACGGCCTTGCAAACTATCATACTCAGCAGCTGATTTCTGATGACAAGTTGCACGAGTGGCCTATGTATATATATATATATATATATATATATATATATATATATATATATATATATATATATATATATATATATATATATATATATATATATATATATATATATATATATATATATATATATATATATATATATATATATATATATATATATATATATATATATATATATATATATATATAACAAAAAACACGTGCAACCGCACCGCCATTGATACTTTTTTCAGACACATATATGAAACAGAGCGATTCCGATGGATATCAAGCGGAAGTGACAGTGATGGAAACGAGACGTTTTGGAATTGTTGCAGATCTGCTTATGTATCCTGGCAGTTATATGAAAGGGTGTGAGCACTTGAATTCGTTTTAATGTAGTGCAATAGCAACACATCCGGTAAATAAAAGCCTGCAGCTATCTCGGCGACTTTAGATGACCTTGGCGGTGAACATTCAGCTCCGCCAGCGACTACAGACGACCCTGCATGTCCAAATTCTCCCCATTCTGCACTCCTGCGTTATATAATGGCATTCATGCAGCTTCCCCTCTAGCCTCAGATGGCAGCAACGTTACAGTGGACCCCTTTGCACAGACCAATGTGGCATTTGGTTTTGTAGATATAATAACTATTCTTGATGCGTCAGGTATGCGGAAATATAAGGGCAATGTAATCACAATACACACCTCGAGGTGTTGCACCATAAAACTATGCGGTAATTGAAGAATGCAGGTGAAAAACTACTGTTATAATGCATCATATGCGTAATCGAGTCCTCATAGACAAAGATAGATTTTTCTCATTTGTCCTTGCTAATTACCTGCCATCTGCGCCTTAATGACCCCTCTCAGTGGATATAAATAAGAATGTATGGGTACATAAGAATATAGCGCAGAATACAAGAGCATATAAACAGCTTCGCTGTGCAATATCATTGCTCTACTCACATTTTATAATCATATAGGCAAAAGCATGGCGTTTTGCAGCCAACGATATATCGGCGTGTGTTGAGCAAGATATGCTTAACAAGTAAGCAATTTTTATATTAGTCCTGCAACGGAGTCATTTCTGTTTGTGAAAATTTTGCACGAATGTAGGCCACTCATTGATATCAAAAGTGCTGATCTCAAATTCGTTAAACGTAGCCGTTATTCCTACCGCAACTGAAGAGCCGTCAACCTGCCGTTAGTATATTATTTGGCTACAGTCGCCTGTCCCACTCGTCCTATCGATCTTATGAGAGACTACGTACCGAATCTGACTATGCGCCAACGTACACAACAAACAAATGTTTAATGTTTGTTTGGCGTATGAATCATTTTAATTAACTGCGCCGCCGTCGTGATAGGTTATGGTTTTGTAAAGATCACGTGTTGTTACATAACTTCATCGTTAAACCAATGCAAGTTGAGCAGACGAATTACACGTGTTGATTCAATTCACATTTGCTGAATGATTGCTCACTTGTGTACACTGTTTCATCAGGAATCGAAACAATGCTTTTCTATGTGATGTATATATCATTGCTGTAAGAAGACGTAGGCAAGGCTCGAACCCCTGACCTGCTTGTCCGTGGTGGAGACCCGGCCGGGGGTTGAGAGCGGTGTCATAGGCCTCATCGAGCTTTTGAGAAACCGCTTCCTCGCTTCAGTTTCGTACCAATTTATTTTGCATGATTATGATCTATATCGAAAAATACCCGGTAAATGGTATAAATTATTATTTTTGAAGACGAGATTTTATGCGTCATACTGAACTGGAAAGATTTGATTTAGAGCAGTAAAGCTAATACGAAACTAATTCCAACATTGTTCGTAACGCTCGATTGGCGCGATTTGCAGCAGTTTTGGAAAGTTGAGAATTAATTTGCTATATTTTTGACAGTTTCTAAGTTTACAAGGGAGTCGTATTTGAATGTTATTCTTTTAATGAAAAAAAGTGGTTGTGCTAAGACTGCTTGCCGTATATAATTTGTTCATGGTTTATAATTTTATGCTCATTGGTGCTTGAAACCTCTATTATCGCTCTCAGCAAATAGCCTACCGTTGCAGCGCGACGTATTGGGAGGCTTGCTCCTTAATACACCACAACCATCGTATACACACGCCATCGTTCATCTGTCCCTCCATCTCAGAGTCATCGTACATCTGTCAGTCCATCTCACAGTCATCGTTCATCTATCAATCCATTTCACACAGTTGTCATCGCTCGTCTGTCACTCAGTCCCACAGTCATGGCTCATCTGTCACTCATTCTGGCAGTCGTCCATTGAGCAATGATGGTTTTCCTTTAACATAAGTACACTTTTGTGAATATTTTACTCTTTGAATATTTACTTTATTTTAATGCTGCTATTGAGAAAGGAAAAAAAGTATCTTTTTGGAATTATTTACGTGTTTGTAGTCAGCAGCATAGTTATTGAACACTGCATAAATTGTGTGTGCACAGGTTTTCAGAAGCGCTGCCTACATCTCTTCAATTCAGGGATACACTGAACAGGCAGGAGAGGAGAGAGCTGACAGATAGTGGCAAACAGCTTCCTGAAGCTGTGCAGATGAACAGCACAGATGAACAGCAACTTCAACATTTCAATGAGCAGTTGATGGACAACCAGAGAAAGAATTTGTGGGTATGTAAAATTGCAGTTTTGTTAAGGAATATTGGGCATCAGATCTAATACACAACAATGAAATATTTTCCACAAAAATGCCTCCATATTATCATATACTGTATTGTCTAAAATGACTGTTACACCCAATTCAACTAACATGCTTTTGAATTATTCCTTGTGGTTTTTTAATCATTTACTTTGCTATTACTGGATGATTATGATTTGTTTATTTTTGCATAAATAATCATTAAGATATGGAAAAGAATACTCTGAACCAATAATTTTAATTAGCCAGTTAATTCAAACTCATTAGGTAAATGTCACATTTTTGTGCCAGTTTCAGAAGTGTATAAAAAATTTGTAATAGCAATGTTCGGGATATGGTTAACAATTTGACCAGCAGGTGAGATTCTCTCTCACTCTGTAGATGTATATGATGCGCACATCCATGATCCAAACAACTTTCACATATGCATGTTGTCCACATTGGCAATGTTTAAGACATTTCCATGCACCAATTGTATTCATTCAGACATATTGCTTGCAGATTTATCACTAATTCCCTTCAGTGCAAGCTTAACATGAAAGGGTCAAGAGGTGACAAAGCCAGCTTTGCGAAAATGGCACTCTGCAAACTAATTGTTGGTAGGTTCAACATTGGCTAATTACTTGGAAATCCATGATAGTATTTGGATTTAATGATACACAATAAGGAATGGAAGTCAGTTGTACGATGTATGAAATTAGATAGCTTAAATTGTCCTCTTGGTACTGTGCAGAAAGTGTAGTGAAGAGTCGTGGGTTCACCGAGGCTGCTGTAAATGTCTTACCAGCCAACCGACTAAGGAATGCACCAAGGAGACAAAGTTTTAATATTGCCTATTGGTAATTTGTGTTGATATACTCACACATTTAGATTTTTAATAGATTTGACTAGATCATTTACTTAAAGGGCCACTGACATTCAAAATTCAAATTTGTGTTGTCATCTAATTTTGAAGATGATTCTGTGACATTTTGACACTAGTATGACTGAGATGTAATAACCGGTTGCCGAGATATTACCGATCGAACTCGCAGACTTTCCTGTGTGACGTCATAGAACTCATTCAATCACTTTCGTTTAGTGGTTTACTGATGAAAGCCATTTACTCAGACGAATTTGACTGCTTTGTGTCAATGAGGTGACGTCACACGGAAAAAATCTGCGAGTTCGGTCATACTAATGTCACCGATTAGATAAAAAAATCGGTTTTGCATTTCAGTGGCCTTTTATGTACATTTTGTTATTTGCATTTTATTAGGGTGAAAATAAATCATGTTATATCTGTGTAGATTCATAATGTTCATGCATGTAGTGACTGGTTTTATGAGTTAATGAACAAACCTGCCTTTTTCCGCTAATTCTTTGCCTTTGTATGTTGACATTTACTCGTAATTGTTCAAAAAGATGTTTAATATCGTTATTTGTGATCATGTAGCACTAATAGTTGGATATTTCTAAGAAATAAATGAACTTGGTTCAATGATCTTGTCGAATCTATTGAAAAACAAAATGATTGTATTGTAGCATTACTAAGTAGACTAAAGAGGAAGTAAAAACCACCTGAATACAGAAATTTTGTAGTGTTGAATTTAGGTGAAAGGGCACACGTCTTTTTCACGTGTCTATATCAACGTGGTTTCAACTTGCCTTTTACGCCAAGTTTCCACGCGTATTTCACTAGTTTTTCCATGTATTTTCCACGTGGATCCTACGTGTTGTGCCCACTGGGCATGTACATATGTCTATATATATATATATATATATATATATATATATATATATATATATATATATATATATATATATATATATATATATATATATATATATATATATATATATATAAAAATTATATATATATATATATATATATATATATATATATATATATATATATATATATATATATATATATATATATATATATATATATATATATATATATATATAGTATATAGTCTGTTGTTTAGTTATCCAGTAAGTCTTCACCGACCACTGGCTGGCGTGTCAGCATGTGCTTTGTTATTCACTGCCTGGTGTTTGAGCATGCGCTAAATTACCCGACATTCCATGGAAAATCCCATCTGAAATATGCATCCTGTTTAGTTGCAATTGCCAGTGGACAGGTATGGTAACATTTTCATACCCGAACCACTTGGTAACGCGCAGAAATAAAATACAGGACTGTTGCAATATTTCTCGTTTAACCACCAACATCATATCACTGCCTTCCTTTTGTTTCAAAGTCTCTTCAAACATTTGTTATTTGTGTGTCTACCATATGACGAATGTTTACGCTGCATGTGTGCATAGAAATTATGTGCCTTTAATAACTAGCTATAAGCCTACCGCAAGGCTTGCATGACGCACGAGGGCGTAAAAACAATTGAGTAATTCAAGAAGAATCAAATCAGGAAATATTGTCTCATCTATCAGGGACAAAATGAATATAATAATTTGCTTTCTTGTCACGCTCCTGTAGTGGCATCAGCCGCCCTGAGGATTAGCAATCTAGAATTTCATTTCCTGCAGACAATGCCTTTATCATGTTCACATGAAACATCATTGCATATCAAAGGACGCAGAATGGAATGACAGCAAAAACGCTGTTCGAGTAATAATGGCACAGAGCAACCCATCGCAGCATCTACGACCTGGTGTCAACATGCACATATTTAATCGTAGTGCCAAACCGTTACTTTGTGCATACAGCGTTCGACATTGGTATTAGATGTCTTGGTCATCTGTTGAATCATAAGTGAATATATGACCGCGTTTCACTAATATATATTACTATCTCACCCGAAAAGTAATAATTAGGAGAGACAATTGTCATATTATCATTACATCTGATTGTCACTTAATTGCTTTTTTTTTGTTTATAATAAATATATTCCGAATTCTATCCCATTATCAGTGCACAGCTGCAGAAAAGTTTGTAAACACGCTCTATCTGGAACAATATCACGAAGTCATCAGAACCGAGAGGTGGTTGATAAGCTCATAACCGAGCGTTTAATTTAGCAGACCAATCATCTAAGCTGAAAACGAAGGGTTACAGTATGCCTCCTACACATAGTGCCTCCTACACACACACACACACACACATATATATATATATATATATATATATATATATATATATATATATATATATAAATATATATATATATACACATATATATATATATTTATATATATATATATTTATATATATGTATATATATTTATATTTATATATATACATTTATATATATATATAAATATGTATATATATATATGTATAAATATATATATATGTATATATATTTATATGTATATATATATGCATATATTTATATATGTATATATACATATATATTTATATATTTATATATATATATAATGTGCATACACATATACATGTATAAACATATATATATATATATATATATATATATATATATATATATATATGTATATATATATATATATATATATATATATATATATATATATATATATATATATATATATATTAATGTGCATACACATATATAGGTATACATGTAT
Source organism: Urechis unicinctus (assembly GCA_034190875.2). Classification (NCBI taxonomy): domain Eukaryota; kingdom Metazoa; phylum Annelida; class Polychaeta; order Xenopneusta; family Urechidae; genus Urechis; species Urechis unicinctus. Next base: position 71,422,653 of record CM067356.1, read on the forward strand.
GTGTTAGTCAGGTTACAATGATTTATAGTCCTTCAACTCAATCGGTAAAGTCGTACATTCTTGGCTATATTGTATGCCATAAAATATGTCTCACATCCATCAAAGTATCTGCAACACCATTGACCAAATCTCACATGAGTAATGCAGGCACCCTCCAGCTGACATCACAATGTAATTTCAACAGCTGCCTCCTCGCATCGTGTTTAGGTAAAATATTCAAGACCGCCTTTAGAACGTATGCGTATTCACTCCTGCGCACGTTTCGTTCATCATAAGTGTGTAGTACGTAAGCAAGATAAATCATTTGTCGGTTTTTAAAAGTACATCATTATCAAAAAGATTTCAAACAAATATATGAAAACCTCTTATTAGGACATGGTAACATATGGCATAACAAAGCAATACATGTGTAGGACAGATATAGCGTAATGTCAACAGTCATCCCACGTTATATATACCACGAAGTGTATTAAGCATCTGCCAAGAAATAAGCTGTACATCTACAGGGTACAGAAGGAAAGGGTTGTTTAGGTACATGACAACATCCATTCCTTGCACAGAAGCAAAATAGATATCACTGTACAACTCAACATGATATATTTTCGGCAGATAATAGAGCATAGGACAATGGGATCTTCAATTACTGAGTCCGCAATCATAAAGTGCTATTATCATATGGAATACTGCTATCTTGTGTTTAACTGTGTCGATGTGTTAGAATAGGTAATTATTACTAAACATAATCTCGTCGGATGATTCGATTTTGTTTGCAGCTTATTGCAGGTTGGTGGTGTGGTTTTACGGGTAAATATGAAAGTGTATTGGAATGAATAATTGGTAAACAGTCGTGGCGAATTCTAAAGACATTTTTGAAAGCAAACATGTAACAGAATTACGAACAAACCAGGAATGTCGACTTTGTAATTCGCGTACATGTATATCTTTACATACCTATTTAACTAACAACCCGACTTAACATAAGTTATTCCGTAACGCATGTTTTCATTTATTAAGTTGCACATCTCTGAATGATACTTGGATAACCTCCCAATCTATGTTTTTAATGGATGCATATATGAGCAAGCACATATTACATGCATCGTTAACATCAGAAAGTTGCCAATACGGCAAGTGTTTGTCTATTTATGAATGATAACAGCTATTCCCTATGCAGCGGAAATATTTTGTTGGTAGTGTTTATAAACGAAAGTAAGTTATCAATTATGCTGTATATGCGCCTGTTGTCATCCGTGTGTCACATGCTCACAAACCCGAGTGGTAGAAGGAGTTTACATCCAACCGATGGAATGCCCAAGTAACGACTTTATGTGTTTGATGTTACATGGGATGACGGGGACGGAAGTCCAATGAATCATTCAAGCTTGCGACCAGAATTCTTGCACAACAGCTTCGAGTAGCTATATTATTTGACTTTTACCAGATTGACAGGAAAGCGCTGTTTACTTACGACATTCGGTGGAAACTGATTGATTTTTTCGAAGAAACCGCAAAACCTTACGCTGACAAACATAAGAAGACGTCGTTTTAAGCCATATTCAGCGATCGATTGACCAATTGAAGTCACTGACTGGATAATCATTTGAAAACGGTGCGTGTAGATCAGCGCACTATATACCATCAGGATAGCACGAGGACAAATCCTATCAACAAAAAGTCACACATCTATGACATAAGCTACATGTAGGTAGTGTCGTTTCTCTTTGTCTTTTTGCGATTTGCTCTATCAATCGACAGCACCTTAATGATGTATTTGATTATAACGTTCGTCGATAATACACATCATGAAAAAAGAACCCTGTAGTTCCATGTGAATCCTACTTGACAAAGGAAGTTAACAAAGCCGTTAGTTGATTGTTCCTGAAATATAAGGAGATCTGTGTATTGAAAAGCCAAACATTCCTTAGCTAGGTGATTATTAGAATATATATATACACATATATATATATATATATATATATATATATATATATATATATATATATATATATATATATATATATATATATATATATATATATACATATATATACATATAATTATATATATATGCATGCGTATATATACACATTTATATATATATGAATATGTTTATATATATATACATATGTATATATATATACATATATATATATATTTATACATATACATATATATGTATATATTTATATATAAATATATATATAACAATGCATTTAGGTAACTTATTTCCAACAATCGTAATGAGCAGACATTTTAAATTTGGTTGCCTTTGCTCGGAACATATGAATTCAATTAAGAACCGCCTCATTAAATGCCAGGGCCACACATTGCTTGTAATGAATATCAGGCAGGTGTGAGATGACGTCGTTGCCCTGATTATATGCAACGGAAAATTCACCACCCAACTTGCTCCTTCCTTTACCTGAGAGTAGGATAACAAATTACCGAAGTTGCTTGTCGAATTTGCCCAGCAATCAGCTAGCAGATGCTGTTATCGCAATCATCGTGTGCATAATTCGTCCAAGTAATCATTACACTGACTAAATGGTTTCCGACTGACTACTCCGCAGTTTAGAGAACCACTTGATGACGCTCTGACAAATTCTTGCAAATAGTTCGATAAAGTTTTCCTGGACACGGTGATTAATATATCAACTCGGTTTGACAAATCTAAGTGCTCTCCCATGTGTACAATCAAGCTAAACGTTGAGATATACCAAAAGAGATCTATCATTGGGCGTTGTTCAAACTATACACTGCGTATTAAAGCAATTGCTTTGAATAAATGATGAACGGTCATCGAATACTTTTCTCAGCAAAAACTGATTCACTTCTTTCTTAAGATATTTCAGCCACTAACCTGAAATGACATTGTGGTTAGCCTGTGGTTAATTGAGTTACCCCACCCCCTATGCAACGCTACTTCCGACCTTGCACAAAAACCTAATGCAGTGGTCGGATGATTCAGGGTTAAGTTTGGTTTTCGCCATGTAACACGTTTGTGGTTTTGTTCCTTTAATCCTATACTCACCTCCCCGTACATATTATCCCCATTTATGGAACAAAAATACACAGTTACATGTAGTCAGATAGATGTGAAAACGTAACCACAATGACCGAAGATTACATTGATAGCTGACGTAACCCACCAACAAACATCCCATCCAAATGACGTTCGGGAATTAACGTTTCATTTATGATAGCCCCCGACAATGTCAAACGCGTATAATATATAATCACGGATGAGCATTGTGTACTCTTGCATGTTTTCAATAGATGACACCTCGGACATGATCCTGTAATGACATAAATTAGGAGGCGCAAACGAATTAGCAAGTAGTTAACCTAACGTGATTTGACGTACACCTCAAACAGAACCAATTACGAACTTGTAATTGAAGTAGTGCATCTCATTAGCGTCTCACACTCCGGTCAATAAGAGCTAAACATCCCCTTGGGAAGCACAGCGATAGTCCTTGCATATCAATTTCACCGAAATACCAGATGTCTTTCTTTTCCAAAGCTATTATTGTCTTAAATGGCCTCAACTGCAACTGCAAATAAAAACATGAACTATATTACAACAATCCATCAGTTTATATGTGTTAGGATGGAGAGCTAATATATGAATTACGTAAAGATACGCGAATAGGGTCTGAGGTGTCCATCAGTTGTATTTTGCAGCTTCATCATGCAGAGCTCGGCTGATAATCAACGCTATTAATATTATTGGCAGCAATAATTGCTAAAATGTCAACAAATTGCTTTGGCTTGATGCGCGATTCAGCGCCACAAATTGTTCTCCATACAAGGTGTACCCAAAACAACAGTTTACATTCTGCTAAATCGAACATAAGATTTATCTCATCCCGCCCCTAGCTCGTCTACATATACAGAGGACTACCCGAAATGATAATATATCGCCTTTCATCGAAGGCCAGTCGTACAGGATAACATACTGGGGTCGGCGTCATATATCAGGAAGTAGAGGTGGTTAAATTACCTGCTTGGACTGCTGTTCTGCATGAACGTAATATGTCAGACATTACTGCTGGTTTCCATATAGTTTTGTCACTGGTCCCGTTTTGTGGACCAAATCATATGTAAATCATTGTAGTGTTGATAAAGACAGTTATCGCTATTGACTTGTTGCCGACCATATATGTAGATATGAATATATATATATGAATATATATAAATATATGTATATATACATAAATATATGTATATATATAGATATATATACATATATATATATAATATATATATATATAGAGACATATATAAAGATATATATATATATTTATAGATAGATATATATATATATTCATATATATATATATGTATATATATCTATATATATTTATATATGTATATCTATATCTATATATGTATATATATATATATATATATATATATATCTATATATATATATATATGTGTGTGTGTGTGTGTGTGTGTGTGTGAGAGAGTATATATATACATGTATATATGTGTTGGTATATATATATACATATATCTATATATTTATATATATATATATATATATATACATATATATATGTATATATGTTTATATATATATGTATATATATATATATATATATATATATATATATATATATATATATATATATATATATTTACATGCATATACATATATAAATATGTGTTTGTATGAATGCATGCGGCATTACACAACCAGAATAATTTAACTCGTTAATCAAAGTCATCTATAGGTCGCTGCGTGCGTGTGAACAGCATCCAAAATCTTTTTTTCACCAACTAATATCTCAGCGTTACTGCCATCAAGTTCCACTTCTTGCACCAAGTTGAATCCCGCAGGGATATTTGGATTTAATAGCATATGAATATTAGAGGCGAATGCTGTTATGCATGCATGTGATTATCTTTAGCAATATGGTGCAGCTGGTAATATCATCACGCCGGCATGCATCCACGAATGTTTCTCTCACAATGGCTGTCAGGCGTTCGTGAAAGGGTGCCATCAATAATTAAGAATATGATGCGCACTAAAAGATATCGCATCACACCCGACACACCTAACGGCATAGATTTGTCAGCATAGAGAGGTACGATGGAACCTTCAGGGTATCTATGTACACTTTCCCCATTCTGCTTATTACATTACGATCACACATCTGATGTATGGGTGTCACATGTGCCGGCGCGTTGCCTCTATTCCAAACACCAGGACGTTGTTATTCATTACATAACCACCTTTATGTCGTGCCAACTTAGCCATAACAGTCACAAATTTGACGGATACGTAAATGTGTGACATTATATTGGAATATCAGCTACGACATAGACAAATGTCTCATAACATTTGATTGCTTAGAGTCGCTGTGTGTGTTTAATGACTCACAGTTGCAACGCATGCCACCAATATCCTTAAATGGTACGGGACATACATTATTTGTCGTTTTACATGTGTGATATTTAATGCGAAAGATTCTGACTTCTGTCTTGGTCATCTGCACGACGCAATTGTTGCATTGTAATTTTGTAGAATACCCCATTGCGCTGTACATTTATATAATAACATATATAAAAGCGTTGCATGCATTCTAATTATATCGCTGCATATATATAATTGATTTAATGCAATATATATTGATATACAGCTTGCGTGCCCTATGTGAACACTTTCATATACACAAAAGCCGGTGTTACGTCACTGCTAAATAGCATAGAGAATAATCGCCATCACTAAGAGCTTCAATATAATACATTAGTCTGAGTTGATTTGTCGCTGCCATAGTTACCTTAATTCTTTTTGAAGTTGCACCGAGGTAGAGTAGAATATAATGGCCAGCATTTCCACGGGTAATTAATTACATATTCTGCCGCCGTTTTCGCCTGCACTTATTGCCACAAGAGGCATTTGCGCAGTTCTTAGAGATTGTATACTTTACGCAATTCAGACTGACTGACCACAGCTATCTATTGATAAATGACGACGAAGTTAGACCAACCCATAGCATTATGGTGCTGCACCAAAGGAAACGCATGATGTTTATCGTTAGCAGGGCAGATTGTGTAACGTATCTCCTCCACACACAAATGAGATTTTGAAGACAAATCACCATATTTGGGTAGCTGGTTCATAATCTATGGCTACTATTGATCCTGGATTCTATGATGGAATTCGAAGATAATGGAGTAACCATATGTTCCAACAGTCTCTGTGCGTATGGTTAGTTTGATCACAATCCATGCGTTGTAGCACTTAATAAGTCGTTAATCAATTTACGACGCTGGTAAAGTGCAAAGCTAGGCATACTCCAATTATTTGCATGGCAAACAAGAGGAAGGCAAATTTTCGGGTAATTACGAGAGGCAATCCCTCTTATCTATATATACATCTTAATTAATGCACAACTTCCAAATGTATGTTTGAACAAGCGTGGACAGTACACTATCTATTTCAACATAACGGCATATTATAAGCATAACGTCTGAGTCACTTTGTATGCAATATCTGCAGCGTCATAAAATTAACCAATGGACGCATATCGGATTTAAAGATATTCTGCACATATTTTTTGCCACAATTACAGGTACGTTAATTCATTTATTGACATTACGGAATTTTCCGCTATCTTTTGGCAAATGCTATTAATGGTTGAAAACCATCTCGGTTTGGTAGAAGTGGCTTAAGCGCGTTTCAAACTAAATTTTCACTCATATTAAGACTCATGCCATCATAATCTTTAGTTTGACTATTTTGCAACTAACTTCGTCAGTACCTTGATTGCGTTCGAGTAGTTCGATCAACCATTGGCATAAGGTAGGTTGGTTCATTAACATGCGCCCGCTTTCCGACGAGCGCCCACAACTCTGCGCGCCTGGTTTGCCCCCAATGTCAGGCATCTAGTTATAAACATTAAATTTTTAATATCCATCTATCCTTCTAGCACAGGTAATCAAGAAATTGACTGCACTATAACTTCCTCATCAATTCAAATTTTTTCTATCAAACCAGGCAGTTTCATATTTTTATATGTATAGACTCTGTTGGTTTGAAGGACAATGGACAGCATGATTGATCAGCTCTCAATGCGCTCTTTATACGCTATCATCTAGAGTTTCCGGAATGCACAACCTAATTGCTGCCTGCATGAAGTGTCCTCATCGAAATGTTGTACCCTAATAACATTGTCCGAAATTTTATTAACCAGCCTTTTGATGGATGAATCTGCGATGGCACTTGCCTTAAGACGTACTATTAATAAACATGACTACAACACACTGTAGGAGTTACGGCCGTATAAGAAGCTACACTGTCAAATTTCGTGCTGGCATCTTGACCTATCAAAGTGTCGATAACTGCAATATGCGCCCTAGATAATGCATCCTTACAATACTCGATTCCTATAAACTTGATGCTGCTTTCGTTTGAATCAAACCAAGCAGCTTCACAGGACAAGAATGCATTAAGTGTATTAGTGTGCAGTCAATCTCTGTAATAGATGCCGCCAAATGTTAAATCATAATATATTTACACCCTTAGTTAGCTGTAGTAGTTTGGAGTAATTAAACTGCCAAGCATGCACAAGCCATTACCAGGGACATCTTAACAGGGGCGTGGCATGCTTCGCAGTACTTAATTGTACGAGCGCTTCCATGAAACTAATGCACTCGTTGCCATTAGCTCTTGCTCAACGGTAATAGCACAATAGCTACTAAAAAGTTATATTATGCTATCACATTTAGGGCAAGTTACATATGGTCGCCTGCGATATTACAGAAGCCGCAAACAATCTGTTAAAATAGAGCAGATGTATTCGACAATACATCCAGGGTGAATGATATTGAAATACTATTAGACACTATTCGTCTATACGCGGATTAAAGAATTGGGCTCTGAAAATACGCCTTTTTTCAATTTGCCGTCGTAACTCATTCCTGCGACGTTCTATTATGCTCTGATAATTATCTGTTCGGAGCTGGTGCCCATAGTTAAAATGTCATAATGCGACATAATCGATAAGAAGAGAGAGAGAGAGAGAGAGAGAGAGAGAGAGAGAGAGAGAGAGAGAGAGAGAGAGAGAGAGAGAGAGAGAGAGAGAGAGAGAGAGAGAGAGAGAGAGAGAGAGAGAGAGAGAGAGAGAGAGATGAGAGAGAGAGAGATGAGAGAGAGAGAGAGAGAGAGAGAGAGAGTGAGAGAGAGAGAGGAGAAATGAAGAGAGAGGGAGCGCGCAAAAAAGAGAGGGAGCAAGAAAGTGAGAGAAAAGAGGGAGAAATCGAGAGAGACACACATTCCCATATACCGACATAAATACAGAGTTAAGCAGAGACACAGGGAGAAATGTCGATGTTTACTCTTTCATGCCATAGCGCTCTTACACAGTAAAAATGAAACAATGACTATGACGTCTTGATTTATACTGCCTTGTTGTCGTCAATGAAAAATTGTCGCTAAATATTGAGGCTACTTTGTGCCTGTGTTGCGTGTTCCTACGGATGTGAAAGTGTCAACGGACCTTTGTATCCCTCCATATATAACATTGTTAGTTATTTTCACAGTTTTTGTTTGACGCACAGCGTTGAACGACAGTTGTTTCTGCAGCGTTTGTCGGGTGCTACTGATGTTTTCATATTCTACCTGTTCATACTTACTTAATTGCAACCAAACTTATCATATCTGGGATTATGTTAACATTTGTGATGGCAAGGTTCGAACCTACGGCGAAAATGTATAAATTCGTCATTTATTCGGCAGCAAAATGTCACTGGTCTATTTCACATTCATCGTCCAAGGTCGATGTTCAGGTAATGCCACGGAAAAGAGCAACGTTTCTATGAAGGCGAGATCGACTTAATTCCATCATTACTTTGGCAGAATGTATAAATCTAAATCGAATACAATATATAAAGTGGTGATTAATCAATCATCAATGAATATTATATTCAATGTACAACTAATATGATTCCCGCCCCCATGGTTTTCTATTGCATATCTTTGGGTTTTTTGTAGGTGCAATATATTAACAATAGGAACAGGACCGCTTTTTTACGAAATATTCATGACTTAATGATGATAAGAGCGGGTGGAATTATAGACAAGAGGACACCCATCGAAATAATTCTAATTCTTCTCCCTCAACGAATAGCCGTGACCTAAGGTGCCATTGATTAGAATTGACTAATATGATGTCATCAACAGCATATCGTTGCTTTGCTTTCCCTTAACAAATGCTCTACTTGCTTCATACGACAAATTACATTTACAAAAATCATCCCCGTACTAGTGATGTGAAACCGCTCAATGACGTTTCGGAAGTAGGGGCTACCCTTCATAACTTAAACGGTTAATCTTTTGTAACAACATGAACACGACTGTATTGAGTGATATGCTTGAAATGGGTCATGTTTCCTTTATCGTGTATAACAATATCGGTATCGAAACGAATATTTAGTGAGAAAAAGAGTTAGGAGATAGTCACTGCGAAAAGACATCGCGGAGGGGGAGAAAAATATCGCAGACACATATCCCGTCCAGTGGTTTATCTCCATTAATTGTGGCATTATTCAATCTACTTTTGCAATAACACACAATTAAGAGTGATAACCTCGTGGATATTCATACCGCCTAATAAAGATACATTCTCAAAGCGTCATTGACAAGCGAAAGATACATCAGATCACGGATCGAACTGACCGCACAATAACTTTACAGGGCAATTACAGTGATGATTCATATTGCGTATGTTACATAGTGTGAAAGCAGTTATACTGATCAAGGGTTAGCCAACCGGAGGCTGGAATAAAAAGGCATGTGACTGAGGTTCAATGTAAAGATGATGATGAATGAGAGCATAACAAATAGAGCTTTCGGTCATTTCCTGTATAAATAACTCTGGCGGAAGATAATTGCTCTCAGCATGAAGGATAGCTTAGGTCAGACCACACTCCATGCTCTAGACCATATACAGGACAATGCTCATTAGTCTATGCAATGTCTATATACAATGCAGGATGAAGTGATGGCGTTGCTTTCATGATCCATGATTCACAATTCCATATCTATACTAAAGAGCTTATTTCTTAGCTATTTGGTTACGCAAGCAGGTGGGTTGCGTGCCTACCTTAGGTGTCGACCAGACATCCAGGCTTTTACCGCTTACTGGCACTGCTTAGGTGGCGTTTACGTGATAAAATGAGCATTTTATTCGGCATTATAATCAGGTTGCAGTCAGGTATCTATCCAACCGCAGAACTAGTTAGCATCGTCGGTCACGAATATATCGTCCCCTTACAGCATATAAAGAAAGCCAATAAGGATATAATCATTCAGACTACCGGATATTTCCTGTATCTCTGTAAGCTATATGTTGATGGACACCCTCGGTCAATCTGCACCATAACACCACTATTTGTATATGCAGTGTACTATTCGTCCTGCTCTTTGTGTAATTGCGATTTTCCTGACGCTGCCGTACAAAGCTAATGATTTCTTGTCTACTCAAATGCAAACTTCTTACCAAGGTTATAGCACAATAAAGCTTCACCAGATTACCCTATCACATCCGATACTGCCTTCGAAAAGCATATAGGGGTCATAGTATTACATATTAAGATGAATGTTGATGAATGGCTACAAAACTGGCAGTCCGGCGACAACTCCACTTCTGTTTATTCTATTGCACAATACTTAATCCAAAGGTAGGTCAAGACCGGCTTGATTAAGCAACTGGTACGCACCTGGACTCGACTAAGGTGTGTATTGATGGCGCATCAATTAAAAGTATGTTGTTCGTACTTGCAAAAATGCATTTGATTAAGTTCCTCGGTAAGTGTTAGCAGGTATACCTTGTTTTGTCTGAAATGATGATTGAGTAAAATAAGACAATAAAGTGTGATCAATCTATTATACTACTTGCTAATTACTGTGGGGGTGTTGACGTTAAATTCTTATCTGACATAGTTTTAGCGTATCTTATCGATTATCAGCTATACCAAATGCGTTTAGATATCTCAGACGAAACATTTCCTGAGTTATTACGCCTAGTAGGCATCTGCATCCCACCGATATGAGGTTATCAAATACTTCAGTATATTTTTATGTCCTAGCATGCATGTCAGAATATTAGGTAACTTGGTATATATTGCATTTTGAAGGCAACATGATATCTGAGACCGCAACTTATTGCAGACACGCGATGGAAAAGGGATAGGTTTTTGATAAGCGAGCTATAAACTAGCTTCAAACAGTCATATGATACGAAGATTACTGAATGGCATTTTCTAAGGCGCCGAAGCCTCCTTTGCTTAATCTGATAATTTGACTTCAGGGAAGTTGTTTGGTTCTGCAAACGGGCATATAGCTAAAATCAGTATATTCAGGACACACCAAGCAGTTTGACAGAAGAACAACGTATCAATTGTGACGTCGTAATATTCTTCGAAAAGTTAATTGACCATGTTTTGACATCGAGGTTAGTGTAATGGAATAGCAGCCAGTGACAGTTGATGCCGTAACTGTACAAAACAAGTGAGGTACTCTACAGAAAATTACAACCAGTAAAGTTTCTGCACTGCTACAGAAGATTACCATGAGGCTGTGTCAGCTTACTCCATACGCTCAACGTTAACACGTGCGCACCATTCGATTAAAAAATAGAGAATATAGTATCACATTGTTTTGATAGCGTTCCAATTTTGTCCTCAACCTAATTTCCAGTGTTTATAATAAACAGGTGAGTGGAGATCTTGGTACAGACTAAGTATGCCGATGAGTGCTTCATGCAAAGTGATTACTGGTTATGCTATCCTCGCTTCATAATTATGAGTTCTAATATATCATCAATCTTTGGCATATTGATGAGCTTGATAAACGGCACACCTAATATGTGCCTTAATGTGGTTTCGTGGTGATTAGCTAGTATTGATAACAATTGGTTACTGATTATGGATATCAAATGGAACTGCCCCAAACGGAACATGATCTTAACCACGATCGTTTGGTTATAAAGATCACTGCTTGCAACAAAACTATAGGCAAGCTGAGTCCCGTTGTCCTCACAGGTGAGTAAGGCATTATTTGAAGGTTATTTCGGGATTATACCTTATTGAGTTCGTCGACAAAATCCACACACGCTGCCACCCATGATGAGCATGCCTTGCCACATCCACTATCAATATTCCTGCGCACAGTTCTTTTAACTATATAAAAACCGACTGTCCGGTACGACGACTTCATATACTTCACAACGAGATTGTCTACAACCACCAGCAGCTTCTCATTACATGCATAATGACCACTTATTTCTTATCATTAATATCAGATGGATGTGCCCAAAATATTTCCCAACGCTTTTCACTTCCAAGCTAGCGTTATACATTTCCATAAGTGATGACCCATGGTGTAATAACCGCTGTTACAGTATAACGTATAGCACCGTAAGCTCTGTTGGCAATTTTCGTGAGCTAATGATATTAGTTCCTTTCCCATGAGGGGAAACAGTATACAAATATATTAATTTTTCAGAGATAGTTATTGTAACAACTGCAATGTAGCGCGTCATATGCTGCTTTCTAAATCATTTCAAGCCTCAATCGAGCATATGTATTAACGTCTCAACATATCAAAGGCTCAATCGCCTCTTGCTCTCTCAGTCTCACATAAAAAAACATAACAAAGATATATGATGCATCGAGATGATTAAGCTTTTTGCAATTGTCCCTTTCACTGATTTATGCTACATAATCGATAATCTCAGCTTCTTTCTCATAATGAAGTACCTCCCAATGATGCTATTATTCCCGAGTGTGTGGACGGTTTATGATCCGCAGCTGTCATATTAGCAAGCAATCTGAATAGTATGCTGATATGATTTATAGCACAAACTGTGATGGATACACGTGGGGAAGCAGTTTGTTGAACAATTGTACACCTTTATCAATTGACTGCGCCTATATTATGAAACAACATTTCTGACGTGGGGGATGTTTCTGAGGAATTTGCAAAATAAACAACCTAATTCTCAGTGTGCGGTGCATCTCATAAAAAATCTTCCAAATTCTTCCAATTATTTCACAGACTAAAGTTTGGGCTAATATTTGATATCATATCAGTGCAGTCGGGTCCGATCGACTTTTTATGTCGTTTGTCCGGTTCTATTGCTTATTGTCGACGGCAAGTACTTAATTAACCCCGCCTTGTTAGTGGTAGACAATGTTAGACACTGGAAGCTGCAACAAAAGGCAACAAAAGAGTTTCACCGATTCATATGATTGAATTGCAAAGATATTTGATCCAATCACTTAAAATTTCCTGTTTAAAAGCACCGATATAGCAGCAGAAAGACTGTCATCGAATCAGTAAAATCCACCGCAAAACAAACTGCTGATCATGTGACAGGAGCTATTTTTTATTGATTCTGGCTAGTTTTCAGGAAGACATGTTGAACAATATAGCGACTCGAAAAATGGCCTTTGTATCATGTCAAGACAAATCCAAGCAAGCTGAAAGCAGGAAGAACGCTACTATTCACCAGGCATATCTTTCCTCATTTGGAATTCATTGCAAGAAAACTGTGATCATCACATTACTTTCTAGCACGTGAAGGGTGTACTTAAAATGCTAGAGCCACACTCCAAGTAGTTGAAATCTGATCTGAATTCCAAACAGCTAACATTATATCGGTATGAAAATGGAGTGATAAATTGTTCATAATCTCCCATCCAATCCATCACCTTAACCGGATTCCTGTCAGTGCTTACATATGGTAAATGCGTAACCCAATTTATAATAATGAATATGGCATTGTGTAATTAAATAGTCTATCGATTATTTCCAAACGGGACTGAATGTGTAGCTTTTAGTTAATCAAAGTCGTTGGGAACAACAATGTCGTACCTTTAACCCGAATACGACATTTCTGAACGATTGAAATTACGAGACATATGTCAAGCAGTTTTTGCCATAGATTTAATGCCTTTTGCAGTAACCAGCGGAAACACATATGTCACATATATATATAATTACGCTGAGCAAGTCATATTTACTCCATTTCGATTGCAATGTCAAAATTAATGTAAGCTAATGTGACAATAGACTATTGGTGGAATATAGGCTAATTGAGGGCGTGTACAAAATTGCTCGAATGCCAATCAATGCAACATGATATGTTGACATTTCTATACAAGACAAACTTTCTTGGGGCAGTGATTAAGGTAGGGTCGTTAATATCGGTTCTCATTTCCTGAATAGGTGTCAATAATGAGAGAATCTGAGACATCGCAAGCTCCTGTCGGAGATATCAAATATGGAATATATAGTGTCAGGGACGTCGATGACAAGGAAGTATGAATCAACATTATTTGAGCAATTGTCGAATTGACAAGGAAGTATGAGGAGAGCATTAAAATGTAACGCTGTAGAGAATCGTAAGCAGTCAGAAGTTCACAAAGCCGCGATAGTAGCGTGTGGAGAATGATGCACTACTCTGTCTGATGACATTTTACATGCATTACTCATTGGAGGAATCACTATGGCGACCATTATCGCAAAAGTCATATATGATTGCTGGCACCTATGTATTCAGTTGGATCGTTAATATTGTATTCCATATAGCTATAAACATAATATTCATGTTTGAGTATATGGTGAGAAGTCTCTTATCAACCAATGCTAATCCAAATGATCATTAGATGTGATTGCATTACCATAAAAAAGAAGCATATGGAAGCGAATTTTGAGAGAGAGCTGTTACACCGATAAATAGACAAACCTTATCCGGATGCCAATCACTGAAATCTACAATCTTGAATAGATTTAGAATGATAGGAGTTAAACTTGGAATACATTATATTATAGTTCTTAAGACAAGAATTCAACAGAAAAAGAACCATAGGGCCAACATTTTAACTAAAATCTGCTGCATGTCGAAAACCTGTCAACACAATTGACAGCATATAATAATCAAAGTTAAAAAACGAATCCGGCATTTGAATAACTTTATGAATTCTGTCCTAGCACAGTAAATAACCGTAAATAAACACAGTCCACCCTGACGATCCTCTTCTCAACGCAGCTGTTCTTGTAGCTCCCAAGAGTCACTTGATGTGTAGCCGTACACTACGGAAGGCGTGCACACCCAGGCAGCTACGGACCCCTGTGATAACGCATTACTAATTCACAAACAACGCAATCGCAGTCGACAATTAGCATACAGCGAGGTCGCTCGGTGCATTAGTTGAGAAGCACTTTTGTGACGACACGCTTATGAAAGTGACTCTTCCTGACAGTCAATGCTGCTAATTATATATCATATGAGCTGCTAGATAACGAGGTTAGACATAAGCCTACTGCAGTAAAACCATCAAATGATACATATCTTCAACATCTTCTCCTAATCCCCCGCTCCAAAACCACATCTGCTCAATTCAATGGCGAATGATCAGACTGATGCGGTGGTACCACCTGCAAATGCAGTTGGGCTCTATACATTCCTGAATACCAACTACCTGGTGAAGAGAAAACCCAGACTATTTGATATCATGACCTGCCTGCGTTGCTTTGCACATCACATCTAAACCATCCTACCTTTATATTTGTTTATAGCAAGACGTTTACTGTGACGATGATGCCATTCCCGCCTCAGTGCATTTATGTTCTATGCAATGAACTGCATTGTAATTATTCGTCCGTAATATAACCTGCAACATATCAATTTGAGCTTTCCGATGTCGCGAGGTTATGTTATTTCTCGCTTAGGATATTTCTGTTCCTCATTTTTGATGCATCTTTGCAGTCTTGGGTATATTGTACATGACGACAAATTAGAGCATCCACTATAATGAGGATATGTTGTATTGTTTATCCGTGTATGGTGCTAGATATGCGTTCTGCTGTCCATAGCCCATCAATTATCGTAATATTTCACCACTCATAGCACGTATTCATTTCGTCCAGTAAAACATGAGTTACATTTCTTGGGAGCGTAGATTGTTGCTCAATATTGTTTCATTCTGACCCGTCAACCTTTTTTTTCAGAAGTATTAAAAATTCAAAATGTACGAATTCGACAGAAGAAGTGTCTGTGCTAGGATTGCAAGCAATTTTGAAGACAGGTTGAGTGATCTACTAGTTGGAAAATTACATTTGTATCCCGTAAAGCTAAATCGATGCACGAATAAAACCCTGCGAGACGTCAAACTTTAAACTTTCCCTTCCCTCTTAAACAAGCAAAGAATAGAATTGTAATCTTTCCGTCTGTTCTATATCATTACTTTTGAGTGTTTTACGTTGTTTTGTCTATATCATGCGAAGTACAAAAAACACAGCCAAGAGCTTTATCTGCAAGGAGGTCAGGTTCGAGGTATTCGACTACGGCAATTCCATGGAATGAGACCAATTGTTTTTTTGTTCTGATACTAAGTAAAACCAGACTAATTAATTGATGAATGACCAATAACAAAGTCAATAATATATATTGATACATACTTCGTCGCTTTGGCATCTGACAGTCAAAAGTGAACACAATCGTTGGTTTGCCGAGTGTAGTAACCCACCACTTGTTACAATTCCATTTGCTAGCAACAAGTATGCGACTGCCCCATATCTAATGCATTTATACATTTCACTGGCACTATTGCGGTAGCGAGTCGATCTTTACTTTATAACTTATTTACTAAATACATTGATAGTTTGCCACGGAATAAAGTTTATATATTTTTTAACAGTAGTTTGCGACATTCATCTGACATCATAGTGCTTAAACTGGACATATAGATATAAAGGCATAGTCCCAACTAACGTGCACACGTAGGCACATTGCATTGATTACGTCTAGAACAAAAACATGTATGACTCAACCGTTTCACAGATTACATTCCTGTCCAACGTTCCTCTCTGTGTCCGGCGAACAGATGCTGTTCACAACCTGTGATGTGGTACATCAACATTTTTCAAAGTAAAGGTGAAAATTCTCAAGCAATAAAGCAGTAATAATCTTCATGAATTGATTCACATTACTATTGTTAACTGAAACCAGCCAGTTTACAACTTGTACAGCAAAGGTCATCCTAAATTATTTCCTTGGGAATAAAATTGCAATATAAGGAAATTGCTCATGACTTATGTTTTCTCCCGCAGTGTCGATGACGTGTTTTTTCAATATGTCATGGAAAATCGATCTTCGTTAAGTAGTCCTTATCAATTAGAAGGTTACTCAACAGATACACCCCTCGAGACTACGGTGTGATTACTTCTTGAGGAGAACATTAAGTGAAGTAGAAAAAGGTGTCGCAAACAGGCACCATCGACAACGAAAGGAGAAGACAATATGTTACCGCTCCCTCCTCTACGTGACAGCTGTCTCATCAGAGCCATCGTCCCACATTTTAAATTGATTGTTTAATCAACCGTTTAACTCCCACTGTTTCCAGCTTTAGATGGATAGTACGGCTTCATGGTTTGGTTCTCATCAAGACATATTTCCTGCACACCCGTACTGAATTTATTCATTCAACTCGAACGTTCATATCTTACTAGTTCCTGGACCTTATGATTTTATGCTATTGGGTGTTTTGAATATTTGTTTCTTCCTAAAGCATGGATTGCGAGCGGTACAAATACTAATTCGATGTCGTTGTACCTATCCAGAAAAGACACATTCTTGTAACTCCGCTTTGTGTCTCTGGGATTGATTGTATACATGCCGCCATGGCACAAGTATGATTTCACCACAGCATGTTACAACAAATATTGACAAACTCTGAAGGAGCCTTTATGCTATTTATGTATGGTTATAAATTCCTTTCCAAATTCTGATGAAAATATAAGTTTTAAGTTATACTGAAACACTAGACGGCACAATATGCGCTGCTTTTCATTTGTAGTGATTAACCGAAGAGAATGCTATAAGATGTTTACTTGTTTTTGCGCTATTGCACAAAGAAGTACTTTCCAATGCCACAAGCTAAGACGTTTTGTTCTTCAAAACAATGTTGCATGTTTAACAATTGTCTTTGGCGCAAAGATGGGGTTTGTTGCGCCATAAGTATTCGACAACTGTTTTTTCTGTTAATCTATTTCGCGATCTTTGATGTGAAATGAAGATTTATACGAACATGGTAACATGATTTATTTAATGTGTGATACTAATGTGAAACGGTAGCTCCATATACAAACTGTAACGTCAAGGCGAGAAGGCAAATAAATTGCACATATGCACATTCTACCTTAAAATATCACCTACATCTCGAATGTATCATATTAGCCTACTGTTATTACGGTCAATTGGTTATGGTATTGTATACTACAGAAATTGAGAGGCTATTTGCTGTATCTCATTGCTAGGTTTATGCTATGCCAAAAATCCAATTTGTTGTGCCACACATATTTGCATTGTCAGGAAGGTTCCAGGGTTGTGCCATATATGTTGATATATACTGGGCCGAAAAGCACTATTTCGAGCTCGTTTGAATGTGCTGAAATAAACCTTACTTTGAACAATACATTTTTATGCTGCGGCAACCCACGCAACCATAGTTAGGCTATATTCCAAAACTAGCTGATCCCCCGACGCTAAAAGGTAATCTACTCACCCTTGCAAATATGCAGTTACATTATGGATCTTACTGCGTGTCACTGTCCGGGTCGGTTTTCAGATTTCTCCCGACATTTGGCAAGCATCTGCTGAATAAATAACGTGCATAGCAAGATGGTAATTTAAATAACCTTTTAACAAGTTTACCCGGGCAGTCCTTGTTGACCCGTGGTAGATGCGTTTGTGTTTGACATATGCAGAAAGCCTCAAGCAAATTACTTCACCATCTTCTTGCTTATGATTAATTTAGTCTTTGTACTGCAAGACAAGTGTGCTCATAATGCATGCTATAATAGTGTAAGTGTGTAGTCAATTCTTTATATGGATAATCTGGGTTGTGCACAATGTTAAAACACTATTGGTCAATACAATTAGACATTTCGACTACGCAATTGCATCATAGTTATTTTGAAAGACTGGCTGTCAAGGAGACACGTACAATTTTGGGTGCAAATAATGCCAAAGCTGTTTTCTATTCTCTATGCGCTTTTGGGGCTGAATCGCTACCTTCTATTTGGTCCACACTTACACCAGCTAAGGCTTCTACCACATTCTTGAAAAAACGAACGCCGCGCTAAACAAATATCAGCCGGATTTTTGATAATGTGTGTCATTGACCCCCGATGTAATGTCGGCAGCGTTATGGATACATTCCATATTCGTGCGCAACTTTATATATATGTAAGTGTTGCTCATGCTCACGTCCAGCACTGAATAATCACTTGCCCAACTCCTTTGCTGCAAGTTAACATCATGTAGATCGATGGCATAATATACATTTCTACCGCTAATATCGACAGGACATATTAGCGCTAAATGACCGTTTAATGTTGTTATTATGCACGCCCGATACATGCCTATTGTGATAATACATATACATATATGTATATATATATATATATATATATATATATATATATATATATATATATATATATATATATATATATATATATATATATATATATATATATATATATATATATATATATATATATATATATATATATATATTATATATATATATATAAACATGTTTATATATATAAATATATATATGCGTATACATTTAACAGTTAATGCAATGGAAGTAAGACCAATCTGTTGCAATATCTCCTATTGTTGATTTGAAACATTTTCATATTATATCGTTGATAGGCATCGCTCGAAGATAAGCAATTGTCTGAATGCATCATATAATGCCGTATGGTCAAAGACAAAGCTCCGTAAAGAGCGATAAATAACATATCGACAAGATTCGACAAGAAGACGCGATTCAGTAAATGTCGTACCTTTTTCCAATTATGCATTGTTCATCATGCATGCATCGTGTAATGCTGGAGCAATGCATCTTCTATGACATGACGCGAAAAATCCTCGCTAACTCCTCACGAGAGTTGTCCCCCATTGCAGTGAATCTGCGAGCCAAATTAAAATTGACACCTTGTTACTTGCATCTTTGAATTAAGCAATTCTGATTGAAGATAAGGTGCATAAATACTCATTAGTTCATTCGGTTTGTTATCGACGGAACAAATATTAGATGCAGCCGTTAGATTGTTTTCTGTAGTCGATGTTGTT
Organism: Urechis unicinctus; assembly: GCA_034190875.2. Classification (NCBI taxonomy): domain Eukaryota; kingdom Metazoa; phylum Annelida; class Polychaeta; order Xenopneusta; family Urechidae; genus Urechis; species Urechis unicinctus. The sequence continues at coordinate 71,442,818 of CM067356.1, forward strand.
TCCGAAATAACCCGCTGTCTGAGCACAATACAAATCGCAGAAAAGACAATGATCCCATGGAGTGTGGGGTATCGTGTCACTTCCATAACGGACTTGGGTCAAATATGTTTTGGTGAATGGTGTAGCTCAGCATAGCCTCGCCGTAAACCACATTAGTATTTTGGCATAAACTTGGCACGGTTGTGACAAAATGGAAGAAATTCCTTTCTAAACATATTCGGAAGCATCGAGACATTTCCGTTACGATGGTCATGGAGTAGTATCTTACAAATCTGTTTTACTCTTTTTCCTGTATCCCCAAATTATAAAGTTATCATATATCAAGAGCGCCGAATAAGAAAAGTCGACAGCGTTGATGGTCCTCTAGGGCTTCAAGCGTGCTGGTATATTTTGGTTATTGTGAGTGTTTGCAGTGTATAATTCAGCTTAAGTCGTTTTCAACTTACCAATATCAGAATTGATTCGTCTGGCAGAAAGAGGAGTATGCGTGACATATTTTGTGGTAACTTCTCTTTATAACGGTATAACTGTTCGTTCTTCTATGATATAACATGAGTAGTGAGCTTGACATGTGTGCATATTGCCAGTCGTCGTCTTAACTACACGGTGTAATATTTGTATATAAAATAATGTTATTAGCAGGATTCATGTTAACATTCTAACATTCATTCATGGTTGACAGGAAACCGATGTTAACAGCAACATATTGTTTGCGATATTGTTTCCTTACCTTTGTTACAAACACTGTTATTGTGGCACCAAGCATAATTAGTGAAACGATGAACTGATCACTACCTTAAACAATGCCTCCTCAGCAAAGAATATTAAAAACTACCAGCGTTGCTTACTTTGGCATAACGCATTTGCGATCACAGTAAATTAATGAAGACTATTGTGTTTCATTAGAGAGGTGCATCAACGCTTTTTATTCACATACGTTTTACTCGGCAGAAACGTAAACGAGATTATGTTTGATGGTTCTGGCATCTAGTACATCCTTTAGAAGATCGACGAAACTCTCGGATTCGCATGGGCGAGGTTGCATCATTTGGAGTGCTAAGTTCTCTAACAACCTGTGAATAATTCTGTTCAGGCATAATGCCGAGTAGATATTACACTCTAAGCGTCAATGCTTCGTCAAAAACGAAGGTAGTTGACATATTATGAGCGAATTGACAAAGCTTGTTAACCTGTTCTGGTTTAATCCTGATTTAATTCAGCTGTTGCCTTGCATATTAACGTAAAGGACAATAATATACAGTCATTATGTTGAGCACAATTATGTAGATAAACATGGACAGTAATGTAATCTGTTCTTTGAATCATACGCATCTGCGACTATACACCTGCAAGACATGCATTATATTATGAGTTTATAGGTCATTTGTGAATGCCACGTTATTCTAATTTATTGGGTTGTACATTAACACCTGTACACCTGCTGTCTTACCCTTTACACCATTGCCAAACGATTAATACCACATGAATAACAAAATATATACCCTAAGTAAATGTTTCCAAATACTGAATGCAATCGATCAATGTTTTTTGCCATCTCATACGGAAACTAGGCAGGGTTTCAATTCACTTGCTCGCACAGGCTATTCGACGGAGTTAAAGATAAGTTACCGATTGCGCTGGGCACGATTTTGTTACATGAATGGATATGATGTTCTATCCTCATATAAGTCCAGCTGATAAAGAGCAGACAAAAGTCACCCATACGGATACCCACGTATTAAATGAAACAGCGGATAGTTGGTTGCCTGCTTTGGTAAAGCTGCTCAATAAGATGAAGGTAGCCCTGAAGATATCTTGTGTCGGAACTCGGGTTTTACAAGATCGTTTGTGTGCACTGGTAAAGCGTGAGAAATTGTTATTCAATCGCTCTACACAACCCTAAATGCAATTGCCTAAGTGGCGTACACGTTACTAATGTGGTACTGCCCCTATCACCTACTTCTAGTTTCTAATGCGTCATGATCTGTTGAGCCCTGTAAATTATTTCGAAGGAACGCAACATATGTACGTGCTATATGACGATGCTGGTTCCGTATGCACAAACCATTGACACACAATTCAGAGGAGAAAAGGCATTGATTGTTCATATTTGTGTTTTGCGTCAGGGTCATTTTTCATCTTTTAAAAGCGCAATGCTACAGCGAATTTTTGTCGATTCTAATAACAAGGTACAAATGCGACGATAATGGATGAAGGTGACGCTGATGCATTACCAGGGTACCTTTACTCTCATTGAGAACATGCTAAATAGATTCGGTCCTCATGGTGTTACACACCCACAAAGCAGGTCCAACTGAATGTCATTAAGATATCTAGCCAGGCCACCACACTGTGGTGGATTGGACACAACATATTATATAGATTTCCAATCATCAACTCATTGCAAAGGATGAAATCAGTAAATATCGCTTATAACATTAGCAGTGTATAATTTTTGGCTTCATTGCATGAAACCCCTGTTGCGGTTTATTTCCATGTTATCACAATATTGTATAAACCGAGTTACAATAACTTATCTTAAAAAACAAATGACGACAATAATTCAGGCCTGTGATGTACGATCATTTTAAGTAATCATAAAATCATGGCTTAATAAATCAAATGATTGACGACAGATCCAAACCCAAACATGTACATTCGTGACGTAATGAATCAAATATAGCCGTTACAAAATACAAGCCATCCCAACCTTGAATAGAAACAGTCCCTTGTAAGGCATGAATTGTGTGTAGTGAATAGATTATAAACGAACATAACATTTGGAAGGTACTGTATTGTTGCAAATACACAGCGAGACCATAGCATAATACTTTACCTTGCACTTCCTCTTCTTTTCATTCACACCAACAGGCCAGGTGTCGTTGGTGGTTTAAACACGTCGTAAAATGAACTGACGCTATTTATCTTGGGTGAAACCAATTACTTTTCTGCGATTGGTCTAGGCAACCTCATTTCTCCGTGAAGTTAATAACAACAACAGCGACATTTGCAAAGACATGGGACCATCTGAGCCTGCCCGCGGACAACGTATTGGTCCCGGATGAGCAAAATGTTAAGGCTCTGTTAAAGTATTTTCGGTCATAAATAGCGAATCAACTTTGTTTGTTTGTCAGACACTAATTATGCATAATGCGTGTGCGAGATAATTTTGATGTTCTTCATTAACATGCGTACTTATTAGAAGAGACAACAAAGATACAAATGCTGATATGTCGAAACTTTTCTCGGTATCCTTAAAAAACGTCCGTTGGGAGTTTGTTTTGTAAAGATATTTGTGTTGCTACATAATTTCGCATTATGTTAAGGGGCGATTGTTCATGACGCTTCCTATATCAAATAACTTGAGCAGGTGAGGTACAAGTTGTTATTTGATTCACATTTACTGAATGGTTGAACACGTATATTCACAATTGGTATAGAGGCATTAGCGTGTACGGTGTGCGAATGTAGTAGCCATCAATACTAACTCATTGTTCATTTGCGCACTTTGCCGGTGCAGTAATGAAATGATTATTTCGTCACGGGTGCAGATTCTTCTATGGCGGAAGTTGTCGGACGGCATTGTCTTAACATAATTGATAACCTTGTATATATTACATCAATTACCCTTTATGGCTTTGACAAATGCACTAGTTACAAAATTGTATAATATAGTCACAAAAAGAACTCAGGGCTTGATGTCAACCCAAGCTTCGTCCATGGAGCCGTTTGGGGTTTTGCTGTTTTTGTGCCTTGCGCACAGAAAGCATATTTACATCTGGTAAGGTCAGCAAGTCTGTATGTGTAATCGCACGCATAACATTTTGTTTTTCAAATATGGCTGTGTCCAACATCCCGAGAAATGCTAATGTATCTGTATGCTCTTCTGGAATGTTGTCGCAATTTGCAACCTTCAGAGCATGAGGTTATTGGGGTTAGTAAAGCCCCTTTATAATTGTAATCCAATGTTGACAAAGCTACAACACTAATATGTATGATAGATGGACACCCAACTTGATTAAATTCATAATATATTAATATATATTTAATGTCCATGTAAAAGACATGCATATTATAGTGCATTTTACGGCTCACTATCAAAACTTATTTAAGTTAGGTGACGTATAAATTGCAAAGAGTCAAGTTCTCAGAAAAGCATGGGATCCATCATGTTTTCACACAGTGTTTGTCAATGGCGCAAGTTATTTCAAAGGAAATAAAATTTACAGTACAGACAGTTGCGATTCTATGAGCTGTCATCTTAAACAGAACCGCCTATAAAACCCTTTGCTGAAATAAATGATCTTAGTTAATGTTTAGCAATTGCTTAAAAATGTCCCAAAATGACTACAGCATCGAAATGCCATGTCCAGCAATACACTAGGGGACAATATATCTGATACTAACCGTATTTTTCGAATTGCAATTAGCCTGGCGCATCTGCGTCTTGTAGATTTGATGACCAAAGCCACCCAATTCTGTAATTTGAGCTACTGGGATCGTTTAATGACTAGTCATGCAGCTTAGAAAATGAATTGATTCAGTCTCGTTAAGCCACCATTTCTTTGCAGCACGATTGACAGATTTGACCCCTGCGATCATGACAAACATAGAATGATTGTACCTTAATGCTTTAAAACATTGCAACAACTACATATTGTATGTGTAAATTACTGTTTCAAATTTATGTTTGTATGACTTTGCGTGGTTTGGGACTCCCACAACATAAGTTATTCTTTCCATTACAGGCGATTAATCATTAATTAGATGAAGCATTTTAATCTCATACTCCGTAGAAGAGGGTCGGAACTCAATGGTAATACCATCAGTCCGAGTCACTACAACATATTCAGTTTACGGCTGTATATTAAATTTCTGGTAACATAAACGATAACTATTTATTGTGAAAAGGTACCTATCAATCGAAGTGAAAGCAAGCGACGCAAGTCAAAAGGTACCACCGCGAGGCGTGGCTGGTTTTGAGTATTTTCGACTTATTACGGTCACGTTCTCAATATGGATATTAGAAAACTTGCTTTAAGCAATTGTCATGTAAAGGGTTTTTTTATAAAGCAAAGGCAAAAACACAACATGGCAGCCACATGCGTTCAAAAAGCTGCCAATTTATCAATTTGAGTCACACTTTCTCTAGGTCGGATATATTACTCTGTTAACCTTTCTCCGTGACTGAAAAACATAATGGACGCTTTCTCTTCCAATAGCTAGTTTTCTTTTTGTAAAACTAATTTTGCCGTTTTGAAAATAGAATGTTTTACATTGCATGGATAGATTATCCTGCAAAGCATCCAACAGAAATAGTGCTGCTTTACGAACCGACCGACCTAATACAGGCATAATTATTACAGTTATAAGAAGACTAGTTATTCCGAATTACTACAGACGTAGCAAAGCAATGCTGTTTTCTATTTCTGAAACTACTTGATTGTTTATGTAAGTAAATACATGGAGTATTAACCCGCAATGTCGCACTAGGGGCCAGCATAATCTCTTGGCTTTTCATTGCCCTATTCATCTTTATATGGCCCTTTGTATTAGCTCTAGATAGTTCTGGGAGTATCATTATTCTGCTTACTGAATCACCATTAGAATGATAAACTGGATAAGGAAGTCGAATTCGCAATGGGAAATACATTTGACATGATAGTATGATAGAAAATAATAAGAATGTGGCGGTGTAATAATATGGCAAAGTTAAAACTTTATTCAAATCAGCAACCCTTGTGTATATCTTTACATCAATCAATCTTTGCGTCAATCAAAGATACGGTGTCGACTACTCTTTGGCGTCAGCGTGGCATGCAAAAGATCGCTATCATATTTAATGTAATTCGGACTCATAAAACCACCTTTTACGTACACCCAAGGTATAAACGCAACTCTTTAATTTGACTTATCTGACTAGCTTGACTGTTACAGGTCCGTGAAGCTTCTAAAACGATCCTCAACTTCTCCTAGTAGAAATGTAAGGCAAGACATCTTGCAACTGCGACGTAATATATGCTGTATGTTGTGTTGTAAGCTTGTGCAAATATCATATACGTATCAAGTCAAAATTGGTTGCACGTCAAGACATGTGCAAAAATAACTGGCGTTAGATTATGCTATGAAAAGATATAAAATCGACAGTTCATTTCGACTATTGTGACTTGCTTGATACGCATATAAAGCTCATTAAATTATCTTACGCATGTTAAGACGCAACATGTTGCAGTTATTGGACTAATAAATAACAATTGCTTATATAACATTTCTACGTATGCCATACCTGCTTCTGCATGTTGACATATAAGCTTGTTATCATATCACAGGCGTCAGGAAGTGACGTGTAATTCGTGCCTTCACATTCTCGGGATTCCGTCGCGGCCCCCAGGCAGCGATATTGATTTTGAACCGGTATTAGGGGCATGTTTTTCCAAAACGCAAATGCAATACACGACGTTGAACGTAGAGATGTGATGAATATTCGTTGTTTTATGTTTAATATTGGTGCAAGTTAGGGGAAATTGTTTAACAAAATCGTTCTATACACTATATAGTCTGCACGGAAGCAACCATGCCCAGGTTTATTAGCGCCGTAGTGGACTGCACGGCCGATGTTCGAAAGAAAACGAAAAAAAAACATGTACGACAGCAAAGTTACCGTCAGTTGTATTACTGACGTGACAAGTATATAGACTGTGTAATTGCAATTGCCAGGCATCAAAACAATCAAGGCGACAAGGTGCTAATGCTGGATTAGACTTTTCATTGGATTTAAGTCAGCCATAGTAAACATCATGGCCACAAAAATGTTTGCAACCACCATCATCTCTGTAAAGAAAGATGAGAAAATAAATAACAAACTTATTACCTCTCTTCCACTAAACCGCAACACCACATAAAACAAAACACAAAGTTAATATTGTACCAGCATGTCTTCATAGGTTTTTATACATATCTATAAGATGTGTGGCATATCTGTATTTAACTTAAAAAAGTTAAATATTCTTATTATATAAATAAAAAATTACCCTGTGCACTCACATCCCGCAGATTCTATGCTACCAGATTGGCAGAGGAGAATCAAATCATTGTATGGTTGCTCTCTCTTGGACTGCTCCTCAACACATTTCCCCCTCAGGTAAAACCTACTATAGGGTTGGGACAATGTGAATAAAAAATTCTGCAAGGGTGTTCCTTAGGCGAAATTGATCGAAAAAAATGAAAATGGAAAATATTTTGGTGTCCGATGGATTTTTCGGTCAGAATGGTGCACATTTGCGAAATGGCCGCCAAAATGCCCCAAAAAGCACAAAAAATCACACTTTTACCTCTTATGCCCACTCGAGAGCAAATATTACCTATGAATATATATCATTGAATAAAGTTACATAATATAAAATTAGCTGTCGTA